>JAVIAB010000117.1:27684604-27812211 GCA_032433765.1 Megaustenia siamemsis | reverse complement strand
TTGCCTCCAGTGTTCTCTTCACAAGTTTCGTAAGGGAACATTTGTCGTACTGGAGAAAAAACTCGTTTACCCTATCCATTTTAACGACCCCTTCTAATGATGACTCGCTGAGTGCCAAGTACAGACTATCTGTATCCATTTCACAGAGTCGAAAGTCGGACCTCTCTACGAATCTATCCAGGAAGTCATAGTAAAATTCCAACATTCCCAATTTGGTTGTACTGTAGACGAGAAAAAACCAAGCTGTGAAGGAAGATCCCACAGGATACTTCGATTTCCAAGCGACACCTCATACAGGTCTTCACCAATAGGCGTCATGGTTTTAACAGGGGTTAGGGGGTTAATTACCAACTTTGTGGTTGGGCCCCTCTTTTAACATAGGTCACGTTCAATGTTTCCCCAAATTCGTCAAGGTCTCCCATAGGCCGAGAAAAATATTACCACCAGATCACAAAAATGTAGGCAGAAACCTAGGAGGCAAGGTCAGAAACCTAGGAGACAAGGTCAGAAACATAGGAGGCAAGGGCAGAAACCTAAGAGGCAAGGGCAGAAACCTAAGAGGCAATGATGGGGGCTATTCCTAACTTTCTTCTCAGTTCTTCATTTCTGAGCTTATCTCTCAGACTGTTTCCTGTCATTCGTCTAACACATTTCATCTCTGAGATCACAAAATTTAGGCACATACTCAAAAAGTCGACCTCAAAACCATAAAAAGCTACTCCCACATTCATCTAAAAGTTACACCAAAACCGCACCAGATTTGCACCGTGCAAAAACATGCACAAGTTTGACACGCGCACCAGTTTGGCACAATGCACCTTCGTAAGGGCGTAACAATCAGCCTTCGTAAGGGGCGTAACAATCAGCCTTCGTAAGGGGCGTATCAATCATAAAAGTGATTATCAAAGTAAATTTTTGGTATGGGGATGTCTATTGGTGCATTGTGCCAAACTGGTGCGCGTGTCAAACTTGTGCATGTTTTTGCACGGTGCAAATCTGGTGCGGTTTTTGGTGTAACTTTAGATGAATGTGGGAGTAGCTTTTATGGTTTTGAGGTCGACTTTTTGAGTATGTGCCTAAATTTTTGTGATCTCAGAGATGAAATGTGTTAGACGAATGACAGGAAACAGTCTGAGAGATAAGCTCAGAAATGAAGAACTGAGAAGAAAGTTAGGAATAGCCCCCATCATTGCCTCTTAGGTTTCTGCCCTTGCCTCTTAGGTTTCTGCCCTTGCCTCCTATGTTTCTGACCTTGTCTCCTAGGTTTCTGACCTTGCCTCCTAGGTTCTGCCTACATTTTTGTGATCTGGTGGTAATATTTTTCTCGGCCTATGGGAAGACCTTGACGAATTTGGGGAAACATGTGAACGTGACCTATGTTAAAGAGGGGGCCAATACAACAAAGTGGTAATTAACCCCCTGTTTAAAACCATGACGCCTATTGGTGAAGACCTGTATGAGGTGTCGCTTGGAAATCGAAGTATCCTGTGGGATCTTCCTTCACAGCTTGGTTTTTCGTCTACCAGTACACCAAATTGGGAATGTTGGAATTTTACTATGACTTCCTGGATAGATTCGTAGAGAGGTCCGACTTTCGACTCTGTGAAATGGATACAGATAGTCTGTACTGGCACTCAGCGAGTCATCATTAGAAGGGGTCGTTAAAATGGATAGGGTAAACGAGTTTTTCTCCCAGTACGACAAATGTTTCCCTTACGAAACTTGTGAAGAGAACACTGGAGGCAATGTTAAAGAACGATCGAGGCAATGTTAAAGAACGATCGAGGCAATGTTAGAGAACGCTCGAGGTAATGTTAGAGAACGCTGGAGGCAATGTTATAGAACGCTGGAGGCAATGTTAGAGAACGCTGGAGGCAATGTTAGAGAACGCTGGAGGCAATGTTAGAGAACGCTGGAGGCAATGTTAACGAACGATCGAGGCAATGTTAGAGAACGCTGGAGGTAATGTTAAGAACGATCGAGGCAATGTTAGAGAACGCTGGAGGCAATTTCGACGCAGTATGAGATCGCACTGGTGGAGATACAATTTCCGCTAAATTATTTCAATGTAATAGAGGGTGATGTCTGGATTCGCTACGAATCTCTCGATAACGACGATATTTGCGACGCTAGATTTGATGTCAACGTGACATTGGAGCCTGGGTTATACACGAAACCCGATGCGTTCATCGGCGCGTTCGTGAGTTGATGCTTCGTTAAGTCCATGGTTCGTGGGGTTGTGGTTCGTGGTTCGTTGTGCTTTGGTCCAACATTTTGGACCTAGAATATAACTTCCTGCTCGTTTGTGTCTAACTAGTATGACTATGTGAGTAGCTTTTGGGATTTTTAGGTCGACTTTTTGAGTATGACCCTAAATTTTTGTGTCTGGGGTAAAATGTTTGCGATTTGGATGTAACTATCTGATCGATGTGTCTAACTAGTATCAGTATGGAAGTAGATAGGTTTCTTACCTTCCCTCCTTGTTTTCTGACCTCGCCTCCTAGGTTTCTGACATCGCCTCCTAGGTTTCTGACCTCGCCTCCTAGGTTTCTGCCCTTGCCTCTTAGATTTCTGACCCTCCCTCCTTGTTTTCTAACCTTGTCTCTTGGTTTCTGCCCTTACCTCCTAAGTTTCTGCCCTTGTCTCCTAGGTTTCTGCCCTCGCCTCCTTGTTTTCTAAACACAGCTTCCTAGATTTCTGACCATGCCTCCTAGGTTTCTGACCTTCCCTCCTTGTTTTCTAACACAGCTTCCTAGATTTCTGACCTCCCCTCCTTGTTTTCTAACACAGCTTCCTAGATTTCTGACCTTGTCTCCTAGGTTTCTGCCCTTGCCTCTTTGGTTTCTGCCCTTACCTCCTAAGTTTCTGCCCTTGCCTCCTAACTTTGATTTACCGGATTATATTTAAACTAGTCGGATGTGAGACTTCGTGTTATAAGCGCGCTTGATTCACGGACGTTTATTTTCATAGTACTGTTCAGTCTAGCGGTCTGTGTTGTAGTGGAATATTTACGGTTTTAGGTCGACTATTTTAATATGAGCCTATTTTGTTTTGGTTTATCATGAATGTGAGAGAGACAGAGCGAGAGAGAGAGAAAGAGAGAGAGAGAGTGAGAGAGAGAGAGAGAGAGATCAAGCGCGCTTATAACACGAAGTCTCACATCCGACTAGTTTAAATATAATCCGGTAAATCAAAGTTAGGAGGCAAGGGCAGAAACTTAGGAGGTAAGGGCAGAAACCAAAGAGGCAAGGTCAGAAAACAAGGAGGGAGGTCAGAAATCTAGGAAGCTGTGTTAGAAAACAAGGAGGGAAGGTCAGAAACCTAGGAGGCGATGTCAGAAACCTAGGAGGCGAGGTCAGAAAACAAGGAGGGAAGGTCAGAAACCTAGGAGACAAGGGCAGAAACTTAGGAGGTAAGGGCAGAAACCAAAGAGACAAGGTTAGAAAACAAGGAGGGAGGGTCAGAAATCTAAGAGGCAAGGGCAGAAACCTAGGAGGCGATGTCAGAAACCTAGGAGGCGAGGTCAGAAAACAAGGAGGGAAGGTCAGAAACCTAGGAGACAAGGGCAGAAACTTAGGAGGTAAGGGCAGAAACCAAAGAGACAAGGTTAGAAAACAAGGAGGGAGGGTCAGAAATCTAAGAGGCAAGGGCAGAAACCTAGGAGGCGAGGTCAGAAACCTAGGAGGCGATGTCAGAAACCTAGGAGGCGAGGTCAGAAAACAAGGAGGGAAGGTAAGAAACCTATCTACTTCCATACTGATACTAGTTAGACACATCGATCAGATAGTTACATCCAAATCGCAAACATTTTACCCCAGAACACAAAAATTTAGGGTCATACTCAAAAAGTCGACCTAAAAATCCCAAAAGCTACTCACATAGTCATACTAGTTAGACACAACGAGCAGGAAGTTATATTCTAGGTCCAAAATGTTGGACCAAAGCACAACGAACCACGAACCACAACCCCACGAACCATGGACTTAACGAACCATCAACTCACGAACGCGCCGATGAACGCATCGGGTTTCGTGTATAACCCAGGCTCCAATGTCACGTTGACATCAAATCTAGCGTCGCAAATATCGTCGTTATCGAGAGATTCGTAGCGAATCCAGACATCACCCTCTATTACATTGAAATAATTTAGCGGAAATTGTATCTCCACCAGTGCGATCTCATACTGCGTCGAAAATTACCTCCAGCGTTCTCTAACATTGCCTCAATCGTTCGTTAACATTTCCTCCAGCGTTCTCTAACATTGCCTCGATCGTTCTTTAACATTACCTCCAGCGTTCTCTAACATTGCCTCGAGCGTTCTCTAACATTGCCTCGATCGTTCGTTAACATTGCCTCCAGCGTTCTCTAACATTGCCTCGATCGTTCTTTAACATTACCTCCAGCGTTCTCTAACATTGCCTCGAGCGTTCTCTAACATTGCCTCGATCGTTCTTTAACATTGCCTCGATCGTTCTTTAACATTGCCTTGATCGTTCGTTAACATTGCCTCGATCGTTCGTTAACATTGCCTCCAGCGTTCTCTAACATTGCCTCCACCGTTCTCTAACATTGCCTCGAGCGTTCTCTAACATTGCCTCGATCGTTCTCTAACATTGCCTCGATCGTTCGTTAACATTGCCTCCAGCGTTCTCTAACATTGCCTCGATCGTTCTTTAACATTACCTCCAGCGTTCTCTAACATTGCCTTGAGCGTTCTCTAACATTGCCTCGATCGTTCTTTAACATTGCCTCGATCGTTCTTTAACATTGCCTCGATCGTTCGTTAACATTGCCTCGATCGTTCGTTAACATTGCCTCCAGCGTTCTCTAACATTGCCTCCACCGTTCTCTAACATTGCCTCGAGCGTTCTCTAACATTGCCTCGATCGTTCTTTAACATTGCCTCGATCGTTCTTTAACATTGCCTCCAGTGTTCTCTTCACAAGTTTCGTAAGGGAAACATTTGTCGTACTGGGAGAAAAACTCGTTTACCCTATCCATTTTAACGACCCCTTCTAATGATGACTCGCTGAGTGCCAAGTACAGTCTATCTGTATCCATTTCACAGAGTCGAAAGTCGGACCTCTCTACGAATCTATCCAGGAAGTCATAGTAAAATTCCAACATTCCCAATTTGGTGTACTGGTAGACGAAAAAACCAAGCTGTGAAGGAAGATCCCACAGGATACTTCGATTTCCAAGCGACACCTCATACCGGTCTTCACCAATAGGCGTCATGGTTTTAAACAGGGGGTTAATTACCAACTTTGTTGTATTGGCCCCCTCTTTAACATAGGTCACGTTCACATGTTTCCCCAAATTCGTCAAGGTCTTCCCATAGGCCGAGAAAAATATTACCACCAGATCACAAAAATGTAGGCAGAAACCTAGGAGGCAAGGTCAGAAACCTAGGAGACAAGGTCAGAAACATAGGAGGCAAGGGCAGAAACCTAAGAGGCAAGGGCAGAAACCTAAGAGGCAATGATGGGGGCTATTCCTAACTTTCTTCTCAGTTCTTCATTTCTGAGCTTATCTCTCAGACTGTTTCCTGTCATTCGTCTAACACATTTCATCTCTGAGATCACAAAAATTTAGGCACATACTCAAAAAGTCGACCTCAAAACCATAAAAAGCTACTCCCACATTCATCTAAAAGTTACACCAAAACCGCACCAGATTTGCACCGTGCAAAAACATGCACAAGTTTGACACGCGCACCAGTTTGGCACAATGCACCTTCGTAAGGGGCGTAACAATCAGCCTTCGTAAGGGGCGTATCAATCATAAAGTGATTATCAAAGTAAATGTTTGGTATGGGGATGTCTGATTTGAAAGAAAATGAGGGTTTTAAAACACGGCGCGATTTGACTTCGGGTAGTAAAGAGGTTGAAATGATGGGTCGTTTGCACTCTGATGTCTTTGTGCAGGATCGTTACATGTTAAACAGAGTCGATGTAAAGATAAAACTCACGCCCTCGAAGGATGTGTTCAGCCTCGCGGCTCACGATAGCTCTGTGGGTTATAAGAGTGTTATCACCTACGCCGCGCTCGTGGTAAGGAAAGCTAAGCTAAACCCCGCGATTTCTCTGGCCCACGAAAAGGCTCTCTTGAGCGGGAATGCGCGGTCCCCGATCAAGAGGGTTACAATCAAGACCTTTTCCATCGCTAGCGGGATGCTTTCCCACAGTCAAGACAATTTTTTTTTGTCTCAAACACCGACCCGTATAGTGATAGGTCTGATTACGGCCAGTGCTTTTAATGGTGTTTACACAGCTAACCCGTTCAATTTTCAACACTTTGGTCTGATTTATATGAACCTGACGGTCGACGGGAAATGTATCTCGGGAAAGCCTCTAACTATGGACTTTGAACGAAATCAATACGCGAGAGCTTTCTTCGGCACAAATCTGGCCATGGGTCTGATTGGTAAAGACGCTGGGAATAACGTTGATTATAGAGAATTCAAGGACGGATACTGCCTATTTGGTTTTGACCTCTCGTCCAGCCTACTGGACGGCTCCCATTTTGAGCTAGCCACAAGCGGACCCTTGTCGATAGAACTCAAGTTTGCCGCTCCCACCACTACTCCCCTACAAGTTATCGTCTACGCAGAGTTGGACTCGGTGCTCGAGGTGTCCAAGACAAGGCAGATTCTAACAGACTTCGCCGTTTGAGAGAGAGAGTCGAATATGAACACGAGGGAGATTTACAACCTTTTGATGTCGGATATTTTCGTTCGACGTTGTTCCCTTGTTAGTGTCATTCCACGAAACCACTTACCGCCGAGCATCGACCCAACGGCGACCGCGGCCTTTGTCATAAACACCGACCCTGCCCACGAACCCGGTGAGCATTGGGTGGCCCTATTTTACAACGGTCTCGGCGAATGTGAGTATTTCGATTCCTACGGTTTGCCTCCCAGACACGTGGATATTTTAAACTTTATAGAGCAAAACTCACACGTTCCATTCGTCTACAACCCGCGGGTGTTGCAAGATTTGTTTAGCAACACGTGCGGTCTATATTGTGTTTATTATATACTTCTTAAGTGTGTGGCGCGAAACTTAACAGAATTCTCATGCCTTTTTCATCGAGACAGCACGTAAACGACCGTATCATTTATCGTTTGCTCGCCCCGTGGATACTTCGGCTTCGAGGGGCCCGCCCAGACGCTTAAAATTATCAACGACCGGACAGTAATATATATGTGTCGTATATTTGATGTATTAATAAAGTTGTGAAAATATAGAACGAGTTTTGTTTTGGTTTACCATGAATGTGTGAGAGAGATGATTGATACTTTGTGTGGCTTGATGATATGAAGGGTGGTGTTGAGGCACATGATGATAGTCTTGAGGGTGGCTGATATGAAGGGTGGTGTTGAGGCACATGATGATGATGATGAGGGTGGCACAAGATGATGATAGTGTTGAGGGTGGCACATGATAGTGTTGAGGACATGGTGATAGTGTTGAGGCACATGCTGATAGTAGGAAGGGGGATGTTAAGGGTGGCACATGATAGTGTTGAGGGACATGGTGATAGTGTTGAGGCACATGATGATAGTAGGAAGGGGGATGATGAGGGGCATGGTCAGAAATCTAGGAAGTTGTGTTAGAAAACAAGGAGGGAAGGTCAGAATACATGATGCTAACGATACTAATAATTGCTTGTCAGCATTTTTTTTTACATGTCGCCTCCTGTTGCCTAATACCCACACATGATGATAACCAATAAAGGCACCTTTCCCCACCCGCACGACGACCCGCCATCCGACCCGCGAGATACCCCCCCCCCTTTTAGAACCGCTGTCACCGACATGCCTCTACCTAACTTTAACTCTAAACACGGAGCCTAACAATGCAGCTCCTAACAATGACCACGATTCCTTGTAAGCGATTCTAACAATAGCATTCCTCAAGTACCACTAGCCCAGTCAACAAAAATGTCATTCCAGTTTCTTGACTAGTTTTCCGTCAGTATTTACAGCTTATTTTTTTCATAGTTTTTATTATTTCGCCTTTTTTAAAAATCAGTTTTATCACATTTAACTATATTTCTTAACGTTTTGAAACATATTTATCACATACTCTTTTAAAATACTCTTTCACAAATTTCTAACACGAGCGAGGCGATCACCGGACACGGAGCGGCGATCACCGGATTAGCACCGAGTCTCTATTGAATTTACCTGAGTTAAGCTCTCAGTGATTCGACAAACTGACGAACACCAAAAAAAATTTTTTCCCAAAAAAATTTTTCCCAAAAAAAAATTATGAAGTTCGAAAAAATCGCGAATTCGAAAAAAAAATTTTTTTTTTTTTGGCACCGTTTTGGTGCAAAGTCGGTGCAAAGTCGGTGCCAAATCTATTGTATTTCGGTGCATGTTATTCCACTTTTCTGTTGAGTTCACAGCCACCGCTACTACTGACATGATAACAACGAGTGTCAGACAACAATAGAGACGGACAGACAACAAGCTACATATACAAAAAAAAAGAGATAGATAGATATATAGATAGATAGACAGACAGACAGACAGACAGACAGACAGACAGACAGACGGACGGACGGACGGACGGACAGACAGACAGACAGACAGACGGACGGACGGACGGACGGACGGACGGACGGACGGACAGACAGACAGACAGACAGACAGACAGACAGTATGTAGGTGAAGGGTCATGTCAAGGGTTATAGCTTTTTATGGAAACGTAGTGGGGCAGATAATAGTGATTTTTTTTCACTGAAAACAAGAGGTCACTTTCAATCTCGATCGACGGCTTCTAGGTTCACCCAACATAGACGGGATGGTCTCTTTAATTTTTACTTTCGTTGAAAGAAAGACAGAAAATCTAACTCAAATATATGCCGATGGTATAACAATCATAAACACTAACATTATATTCAGGCTATGTGTCAGAGAGAGTTACGGAGTTCGTTCTTCTTTCACTTTACGGCTATTAACCGTAACACCAAATACATTTTTTCTTCCTTCACCACTGTAAAGCTGTTCAAAATCTTCTCTTTTTCTTCCTCATTTTGCCGCTTTGGGATGGGAGATACATAGATCCGTTTCTTGCTCTTCTGGCAGCCTGAGCCATTATCACGTAATGCTGTTGTAGACTTTATCTGATGTTGTCACGTAATGCAGTTGTAGACTTTATCTGATGTTGTCACGTAATGCAGTTGTAGACTTTATCTGATGTTGTCACGTAATGCAGTTGTAGACTTTATCTGATGTTGTCACGTAATGCTGTTGTAGACTTTATCTGATGTTGTCACGTAATGCTGTTGTAGACTTTATCTGATGTTGTCACGTAATGCTGTTGTAGAATTTCTCTGATGTTATCACGTAATGCTGTTGTAGAGTGTATCTGATGTTGTCACGTAATGATGTTGTAGAGTTTCTCTGATGTTGTCACGTAATAATGTTGTAGAGTTTCTCTGATGTTGTCACGTAATAATGTTGTAGAGTTTATCTGATGTTGTCACGTAATAATGTTGTAGAGTTTATCTGATGTTGTCACGTAATGCTGATGTAGAGTTTCTCTGATGTTATCACGTAATAATGTTGTAGAGTTTATCTGATGTTGTCACGTAATGCTGTTGTAGAGTTTCTCTGATGTTGTCACGTAATGCTGATGTAGAGTTTCTCTGGTGTTGTCCCTCCAACGCATTCTGGATCTATATCATGCTCTATGGTCTTCTAGTTTTTCAGTCTATTCCGTGTTTGATATGATACTGCTAGACATTCTCTCCAGGTGTAGAAACATTTTATCTCTTGTTTTGAATGTAATTCAAAATTGGTTCTATGTCAACTCTCCTCTTATAACCTCAAATTATAACCTCAATAGAGCTACTGAGTCTAGTGCTCTGTGCGCACCATGAGGTGTGTTTTTGATCCTGATTGTGTTTCGTTATTCCGTATAGTTATGATGAATGATGATATTGTATGATGAAGGACAGTTCAGCTACGTTCACTTTTGGTGCCGCTTGGCCTTATATCTTGTTGGGATGTGCTGTAGCTGCTATAATGGGGACTGCAGCTACCTTTCTTCGTTTGGATCCTTCATGGAGATTAGCTTCAAGTCGAATGATTCCACTGACACGGGCGGTTGAGCAATTATGGATTTATTTTTTTTTTAATTCCTCACATTATGAATGTACCTCCCCCACACAATGAATGTACTTCCCCACACAATGAACGTACTTCCCCACACAATGAACGTACTTTCCCCACACAATAAATGTACTTCCCCCACACAATATATACTTCCCCACACAATGAACGTACTTCCCCACACAATAAATGTACTTCCCTCACACAATAAATGTACTTCTCCCACACAATAAATGTACTTCCCCACACAATAAATGTACTTCCCACATAATGAATGTACTTCCCCACACAATGAATGTACTTCCCCCACACAATAAATGTACTTCCCCCACACAAAAAATGTACTTCCCCACACAATAAATGTACTTCCCCCACACAATAAATGTACTTCCCCACACAATGAATGTACTTCCCCACACAATAAATGTACTTCCCCACACAATGAATGTACTTCCAACACACAATAAATGTACTTCCCCACACAATGAACGTACTTCCCCACACAATAAATGTACCTCCCCACACAATGAATGTACTTCCCCCACACAATGAACATACTTCCCCACACAGTAAATGTACTTCCCCCACATAATAAATGTACTTCCCCACACAATAAATGTACTTCCCCACACAATAAATGTACTTCCCCCACACAATAAATGTACTTCCCCCACACAATAAATGTACTCCCCCCACACAATAAATGTACTTCCCCCACACAATAAATGTACTTCCCCACAAAATAAATGTACTCCCCCCACACAATAAATATACTTCCCCCACACAATAATGTACTTCCCCCACACAATAAATGTGCTTCCCCCACACAATAAATTCACTTCCCCCCACATAATAAATGTACTTCTCCCACACAAGAAATGTACTTCCCCCACACAATAAATATACTTCCCCCACACAATAAATGTACTTCCCCCACACAATAAATGTACTTCCCCCACACAATAAATGTACTTCCCCCACATAATAAATGTACTTCCCCACACAATGAACGTACTTTCCCCACACAATAAACTTCCCCCACTCAATGAACGTACTTTCCCCACACAATAAATGTACTTCCCCACACAATGAACATACCGTCTCACACAATGAACGTACTTTCCCCACACAATAAATGTACTTCCCCACAAAATGAACATACCGTCTCACACAATGAACATACCGTCTCACACAATGAACGTACTCCTGTTCATATGTTGCCTAAATATTTATATTAACGCCATCATTACCAATGAAATGCCAGATCGGTATAGAGTGAGACGAACAAGATAACAACATATTCCAAAACGCAATAACCATGCTAATGATTGTTGGTTCCAAGTTTAGAGAGTCATTACCCGTGGACAGTCATTAAGCTACTTTATGGCACCAACAAAATTAAATGCAATGTTTTAATTATAATCGATTCAGTGTCATTGTTATATTCTCACACTACATCGTGCAACCTACTTGCATGTGAACTGTTTTTCTTCCAATTTAATTGTCGTTTTTTTTCCCTATCAAATCGTCCACATAATTGCTCCCTTCGACAATCATTAAATGTTATTTAAATGCAAAAAAGAAATGCCACTCAAGATACAAAAATAGTTTTCATTTTAAACTCCTTGTTTTATTGATGTATTTCTAGTTTATTTTATTTTAGTACCTCAACCCTTCCCCTGCTATTCCCAGCATTCCAGAGGCAAATGTTGTCAAACATGACTGATGTGTCTGCATTACCTTTTTTCTGTAATTTAACAACAAGTGGAGGAATTCAGCAAACAAAATTATTAAATTAGTAAGGACAAGAATAACATATAACAAAAGAGGAACGTTAATTGATAAAAACAGTACATGATTACTAAACAGTCAACGATTAATAAAAGCAATAAGAATGTAACTAATAAAAGCAGTAAAAGAAATGAATAACAACTGTAATAACTGATGAAAATAATCATAAGAAATAGATTCAAATAGAGATAACTAAAATAAAGTAATTTAATTATCTAGAACAAGCTGTCTAAGTGCTAAGAATAGTTAAAGAGACATTAAAACTTTCAAAAATATGTTGCCCAAAAGATTTAAAGAATTACAACAAAGTGCCCTCGCATTGAGATTGATGCATGATCCACACATTTATGAGTGGTATGAAGAGCATCACGCAAAGCCGATTTAGCATTCATCCCTTCTTTTAAAGACTGAATTATCTCCAAACTCTTGATTAAAGAAAAAAAAACTCGTCAGACGATTAATACACTATCCACTGCACGAATGCTAGATCACAATAAATAAGCAAACCTTTAATCATTTATCCATCACTAGCTTGTAATTACTTTGTTAAATGTACACAAATGTGATCATTTTAAGTCGGAACTATAGGAGTATACAATTTGTTTGCGTCTTGACAGCTAATAATCAGGCAATCAATATCTAGTTGTAGCCTCCGTTAGTCATAGTTGACTATGGATTTTGCAGCGCACCTAAAAATGCTTTTTTTCTTGTCTTTCGACGTGTATTCTCTTTTTATATGAATCTGTCTGCTTCTTGTTTGAGTTGCAGCTTTACAGTGTGTTTCCAAAGATTGCGGTCTGCAGCTATTTCTTCCCAGGCTGCAGGGTTTATGTTCTGAGTCTTCATGTTACGTTCACACACGTCTACAAATCGAAGTGTTTTGGGCGCCCCTAGTTCTTTTGCCATCTGCCAGTTGTCCACAGAGATTACCTTTTGTATACGGTCATTTTTCATACGGTCTACGTGACCAATCCAAAATAATCTACGTTGTTTGAGCAGAGTGTAGATTTTTGGGAGGCCTGTGCGAATGAGGACCTTCACGTTTGTCAATTTTTCCTATCATGTGATACCAAGAATACTGCGCAGACATCGCATAAGGAGTGCATTTAGCCTTCTCTCCTGATTTGTTTAAGTTGTCCATAATTCGCTGCAATACAGAAGGATACGAATGAAGTAGGCATTGTAAACTGCAGCCTTTGTTTTAATTGTCTGTTTGCTGTTTTACCAAAACGCCTAGAAAGACAGACAATGCGGTTATCAATTTCTGTATCTAACGATAGTTTGTCGTTGATGATGGACCCCAGGTAGCAATACTGCTGCACGACATCGAGTTTGTAGTTGTCGATAAAGATTGCAAGTGTTGCTTCGACGTCCTGACCGAGTATGCTATTTTTCAGCAAACTTATTGTCAGACCCAAGTCTCTACAGGAATGCTCAAAGCGGTGTATATCCGGAGTTCTTGACTTTGCCTGAAAAGTGCAGAGAATGCATGTTTCAATAAAACAGCGAAGAAGATTTCAAAAAGAATCGGAGCAAGAACGCATACCTGCTTGCTAGCACTGCACATGTTGAATAATTGTGATGTGCTGTCACTTCCGGTGCCATGGCGGCTACGTGCAGTCATTTTTAAATTTCGGCTCTTGCCGATATATTTTAATGATTTGCGTGACAGTCGAGTTATGAAATTATGTGTTGCTATTCCCCGTTTGGTGTATGTTGTATTTCGGACGTGTGGATAAACTGTGATTACCGATATTTAAGTGGAATATGATTTATTCTTATTTGTGTCGTGTGGTCGCTGTTCAATAGTCAAGCACATGGTTCGACAAAAAAATGGCGCCGCCGGGTATGTTCAGCCCGAATATAAAAAGTCTGTGTCGGTGGATGGGGCGGATGAATCGAAAATGATCAACGGCCCAGAAGGCGAAAACAGCAAAGTGTTGTACTCAAGATTATACAGACGAACAAATAGAGGCATACTATGAAGATCTAAACACAGATATGAAGCAAGTGAAATCATCAGACATCTTGATTGTAATGGGTGATATGAACGCTAAAGTAGGAAAAGGTAGATATAAGACCATTATAGGAAAACATGGTCTAGGAAAAAGGAATAACAGAGGAGAAAGATTAATACAGTTTTGTGAAGAAAACAGACTGATAAAATGCAACACCTTCTTTGAGCAAGAGAAAAGGAAATTATACACATGGAAAAGCCCTGGAGACAGGAAGAGGAATCAAATAGATTACATAATGATAAAAGACAGATTCAGGAACAGCGTCAAGAAAGCCAAAACCTACCCAGGAGCAGATATTAATTCAGACCACAATCCTGTAATGTTAAAAATGAAAATCAAATTAAAGAGAAACAAACAAAAAACTAATTCAGCAACACCAATAGATATAACAGCGTTAAACCAGAAAGATGTAAAAGAAACTTATACTGTACAAGTAAAGAACACATATCAGAAGCTACTAGAAGAGGGGATTGAGCAGTACAGAAGAGAAAATCATGAGGAAAAAGTCACAACAAAATGGCAATGCATAAAAAAAACAGATGCAAGAATCCTGCAACACCTTGCCCAAAAAGAAAAGTAACAAAAAACAAAAACGGATAACTGACAAAATCTTAGAAAAAATGGAAGATAGAAGACAAGCGAAAAACACTGCCAGATACAAGGATATAGACAATGAAATACGGAGAATGTGCAAAAAGGCAAAAGAAGACTGGCTCAACCAAAAATGTCTAGAAGTCGAAACTATGGAAAGTAAACACAACTTAAGAGAGATGCACACAGGCATAAAGAGAATGACTAATAAAGACAAAAAAGCTGCAGGAAACGGATGTATTGCAAACAAAGAGGGAAGAATGCTAACAGACAACAAAGATATAATAGATAGATGGCAAGAATATATAACAGAATTATTGCATGACGAAAGGGGCAAAAAGCCAGACATAAAATGTGCATACAACTATAAAATCCTGAAGCAGAAAAAGCTATAACAATAATGAAAAAGGGAAAGGCAGCAGGACCTGACAATATACAGATAGAGATGATACAGACTCTAGAAGAGTTTGGCATCGAAGTGATCACATACATATGCAATGACATATACCATACAGGATACATACCAAACGATCTAAAAACATCAACTTTCATTGCATTGCCTAAAACGAATGGTGCAGTTGAATGCAGTGATTTCAGAACAATAAGCCTAATGAGCCATGTTACAAAAATCTTGCTAAAAGTTATACAATGAAGGATTCAGAATAAAATCAATACTGAATTAGATGAGCAACAATTTGGATTCAGGAAAAACAGTGGGACAAAAGAAGCCATTTTCAGCATGAGAACATTAATTGAAAAGTACACAGAAGTAAACAAACCAATATATGCCTGCTTTATAGAATACACCATAACCAACTCATAGACTGCCTAAAGGATATGAACTAGACGACACAGACATACGACTAATATGTAATTTGTACTGGGAGCAAACATAAATAATAAAATATAACAAAGAGAACTCTACACCCATGGCCATAAAAAGAGGAGTAAGACAAGGATGCATCCTATCACCAAGCTTGTTCAATCTATACACTGAGCAAATCTTTAAAAACATATCAGAGATGCCAGGCCTAAACATTAATGGAAAGATAATCAATAACCTAAGATATGCTGATGATACTGTTCTACTAGCAGAAAATCATAAATACCAACAACAATTGTTTAATGTAATAAACATAACAAGCAAAAAATATGGACTAGAAATGAATATCAAAAAGACTAAAACTATCATCATAAACAAAGAAAATTCTCAAGACCTACAATTAAATATCACAGTTGAGGGAATACATCTGGAAACAGTCCGGAGCTACAACTACCTGGGACATACTATAACCAATGATGGAAAATGTAAAATTGAAATAAACAAAAGAATAGGTATGGCAAAAAGTAATTTTAATGCCATGAAAAATGTACTAACAACAAAACAAATATCAGCAGCGCTGAAACGAAGAATGGCAAAATGTTACATCTTCTAAATATTCCTGTATGGTGCAGAAACATGGACATTAGACAAGAAAACAGAACAGAAAATTGAAGCCTTTGAAATGTGGATTTTTAGAAGAATAGGAAGAATTAGATGAAAAGAAAAGATAACAAACGATGAAGTTTTAAAAACAACTGAAAATAAAAAAGAGAACTACTAAATACAATTAAGACAAGACAAATGAAATTTTTGGGGCACGGTAAAAAGACACAACAGCCTACTAAAAGTAATATTGGAAGGAAAAATACGAGGTAAAAGAGGCAGAGGCAGACCAAGACTAACATGGACGAGTAACATCAAAAGATGGACAAGTCAATCTATGTCAGCCTGCACCATCAAAGCAAGAAACATAGTAGAATGGCGATCCATGGTAGCCAACCTTCGTTGCTGAGTAGGCACTCGATGATGATGATTATGCTGTCATGGTATTGGATGATATCCTTCATATCCTCATGAAACGATTTGACTAGCATCAACAGAGTATGTGGGCAGCCTATTTTAGATATCATTTTGAAGTCAATATTTATCTACAGTTTATTAATGCATTAATCTTTTTTTACTAGATACCGTTGTACTGGGCAGCTTTTCTCGTGACTGAATCTGTCAATATTGGCTATACAGATACACAATCACATAATAAACAATATGTATTTGTGCTCCCGGCTTCGTCTCCTTTCTTTCAGCGCCTTTCGTCTTTTGATCTCAACATTATATAACCTCTTCCTCAAATGTTGCTGTACCGTATTTTACTTTCGTTCTCAATTTAATGTAAATAAGAACATATTATACATCATGTTTAGAAGAAAATGCACAGTATTAATGACAATTCAAATGACATTTTTGGGGCATGTCAAAAGACACAACAGCCTACTAAAAGTAATATTGGAAGGAAAAATACAAGGTAAAAGAGGCAGAGGCAGACCAAAACTAACATGGACGAGTAACATTAAAAGATGGACAAGTCAATCTATGTCAGCCTGCACCATCAAAGCAAGAAACAGAGTAGAATGGCGATCCATGGTAGCCAACCTTCGTTGCTGAGAAGGCACGCGATGATGATGATGATTAATGACAAATGTGTTTGGAAGAACCAAACTAAGTAGGAACCAAATAAAAACACTTAAATCATTCAACGATCCTATCATTGATTATTCTACTTAGATTTTAAAAAAAAAAGAATTTGGCGTCAGCAAATTTGAGCCAGTGCCAATCAGGCATGTCAAACATATGACCCTTTGATAACACACCTACGGCCTGATCACATGGGCTGGTCTTCATTTCGTTTTAGATTTTTATTTATTTTTTTCTTTTAGATTTCACATTCCACATCATTTTTAAAATGGCTAGTGGTCCTCCAGCTCAGAGGAGAAAATGGAAACTGAAGAAGAGCTAGTGTTTCCAGAAAAATGGTAACGACATTACTTTGCACAACTGAAGAAGAGCTAGTGTTTCCAGAAAAATGGTAACGACATTACTTTGCACAACTGAAGAAGAGATAGTGTTTCCAGAAAAATGGTAACGTCATTACTTTGCACAACTGAAGAAGAGCTAGTGTTTCCAGAAAAATGGTAACGACATTACTTTGCACAACTGAAGAAGAGCTAGTGTTTCCAGAAAAATGGTAACGACATTACTTTGCACAACTTAAGAAGAGCTAGTGTTTCCAGAAAAATTATAAAGACATTATCTTTGCACACCGACGAATGGTAATCTAAATTTTGCAACAGCATTGGCACGCTAAAATAGTACAACTTGAAAAGACATTATGACACGAACGCTTAATCTTACCATAAATATGATGGCCCAATGCGTGTTTCAAGACTCAATGAATTGAAGGCTAACTTGATACAGCAACAGTCTTGTTTTAGGAAAATTTATAAAGGAAATGTCGCTTCCGTTACTGCAAGCTATGAACACTGCTTAATGACCGCCGTGAGAGGGAAATCTTTTAAAGAGAAGATATCATAAAGCAATGCCTCGTAAGAATGGCTCAAATAATGTGTCCGGAGAAAGGGAATGTCGCTTCAGTTACTGCAAGCTATGAACTCAGCTCAATGATCACCACGAGTGGGAAACCTAAAGAGAGAGGTTTCCTAAAGTAATGCCTTGTAAGAACAGCTCAAACTGTGTAACAAGAGAAGGCAGTGTTCCCTTTGGTTTTTCGTGGCAAGGCGCTGTGCTAAAGAGTACGAATTCGATCCTTCTTCGGACCATATATTGTTCTTTGTTTTGTTTTTTCTGTTGTTGATTATTTGTCATTTTTTTCCGAGTGCTGTAAACATACCTCATCTTCCTATGATTCGCTGAATTATCGCCTGGGAAGTTTCCGTTTAGAATTATTATTGATGATTATGAAGTTTCCGTTTAGAATTATTATTGATGATTATTTCTCTCCATTATTCAAAGATATCTCATTAATCAGGAACACTGTCGTTGAATGAATTGGTGAAATGTCACGTGATTTAAAACAAAAGTTGATGAGCACATAAAGATTTGTACATTTTTCTGTTGCTATTAATGAGACCGTTGACATCTCGGGAGTAGCACAGCTTGTGGGTTTCATCAGGGCTTGTGACAGTGAGTTGAATATTTATGAAGAACTGATTGATCTCCATGGATGACACTACAACTAGCCAGGACATCTTTGAGAAAGTCCAGCAGATTCTCCCTCACTATGGTTTGTATTTGAGTAAACTTGCATGCTTATCTACCGACGGTGCTGCGAATACATTTGGCAGATATAATGTGGTTCCTGCCATATTACGAATAAAAGTAGAAAACTGGCATCCACATTCATGATGTGAACATTTTAATTGCATTATTCATCAGCAAAAATTGTTCAAAGATTTTAAAATTGAATCACATGCTTTGTTTGGTCACAAAGACAGTGAACTATAACAGAGACTGTGCTATCAACCACTGCCAGTTCAGACAGTTATTGGACGATTTATTGAGACTAGAAAAAAGTTTGTTTTTGGAGATGAAAGGTCAAAGTACCAGTGAAATAAAAGATGAAACTTGGCTCCAGAATCTGGCTTTTGCTGTGCACATTACTGTACAATTAAATTATATTAATTTCACATTACAAGGTAAAAATAAACTCATCACACAATTGTATGATGACATCAAGTGTTTCATTACAAAACTAAGCTTATGGAAGTCACAATTGTATGATGGCATCAAGTGTTTCATTACAAAACTAAGCTTATGGAAGTCACAGTTGTCAAATACAAATTTAGTTCATTTTCCTAAGTGCAAAGAGCATTACAACACCCCCAATACTGAGTCTGTACTTAGATAAGTGTAACAGTCACATAGAATTGTTGTCAAAAGAATTTCAGGACAGATTTCATTTCGTGATTTCTCATCTTTTGAACACCACTTTTCATTATTCTCAGCACCATCCACCTTTGATGTTGCCAAGGCAGTAGGATGCCTGCAGATGGAACAATTAGAAATGCAGTCGGATTCTACACAGTTAGAGCAAAGTATCATGATATGGGGGACACCTGTTTTCTTTTCACACCTTCCTGAAATGTTTAAAAACTTCAGAAAGTTTGCCACAAGAATTATGACAATGTTCAGTTCTATCTAATGTATGAACAGTTTATTTCCTTCATGGAATCAAAATGAACCTCTCGGAGAACACTCAGAACAAGGCTGACAGATCAACACTTGTCATCTCTCATCAAAGTCGGAACAGCATAGACAAGTCACCCAACCCAGACATAGCAAAAAGTATCATTAAAAACAGATGTCAAGCCTCAGGACAAAACACTAAAAATAGTTGTAAATAAATGTTCATTTTGAACTGTTGTAATTTGTTGCTGTCACATGCCAGTTCTATACTGTCGTTTAAAATTTCGTTTTTCTCTTGTGTTAATCTACTCCATTACTTTGCTCTCATGAATGTGGCTAGTCGCTAACCCATTTGTATGCACATTAGGTATTTCTAAGTTTAAGTAATAGAAATATTCAGCAATAATTTGTATTAAATGACTTCAATTAGTTGTCCTGTGCGGCCCTCATGACATCATGATTGTGACCCATTCGGCCTCCCGGGTTATTCTCGGTTTGACATGCCAGCTGTAGACCAGAGATGAAATGGATGTTTAAATAAGATATAAATGTAGGTACCCTGGTCGAGGAGATAGATTTGTAGTGTATGTGTCACCTACTTGATTGTTTAGATATTCTGATCCGAATAGTGCAGGTGCAATGTATGTGAGGTGTAGGATAGTGCAGGTGCAATGTATGTGAGGTGTAGGATAGTGCAGGTGCAATGTATGTGAGGTGTAGGATAGTGCAGGTGCAATGCATGTGAGGTGTAGGATAGTGCAGGTGCAATATATGTGAGGTGTAGGATAGTGCAGGTGCAATGTATGTGAGGTGTAAAATAGGGCAGGAGCAATGTATGTGAGGTGTAGGATAGTGCAGGTGCAATGTATGTGAGGTGTAAAATAGGGCAGGAGCAATGTATGTGAGGTGTAGGATAGTGTAGGTGCAATGTATGCGAGGTGCAGGATAGTGCACGTGCAATGTATGTGAGGTGTAGGATATTGCAGGTGCAATGTATGTGAGGTGTAGGATAGGGAAGGTGCAATGTATGTGAGGTGTAGAATAGGGAAGGTGCAATGTATGTGAGGTACAGAATAGGACAGGTGCAATGTATGTGAGGTGTAGAATAGGGCAGGTGCAATGTATGTGAGGCGTAGAATAGGGCAGGTGCAATGTATGCGAGGTGCAGAATAGGGCAGGCGCAATGTATACGAGGTGCGGAATAGGGCAGGTGCAATGTATGCGAGGTGCAGAATAGGGCAGGTACAATGTATGTGACGTACAGAATAGGGCAGGCGCAATGTATGTGAGGTACAGAATAGGGCAGGTGCAATGTATGCGAGGTGCAGAATAGGGCAGGTGGAATGTATGCGAGGTGCAGAATAGGGCAGGTGCAATGTATTGTGAGGTGCAGAATAGGGCAGGTGCAATGTATGCGAGGTGCAGAATAGTGCAGGTGCAATGTATGCTAGGTGCAGAATAGGGCAGGTGCAATGTATGCGAGGTGCAGAATAGTGCAGGTGCAATGTATGCGAGGTGCAGAATAGGGCAGGTGCAATGTATGTGAGGTGCAGATTAGGGCAGATGCAATGTATGGGAGGTGCAGAATAGGGCAGGTGCAATGTATGCGAGGTGCAGGATAGTGCAGGTGCAATGCATGAGAGGTATAGAATAAGGCAGGTGCAATGTATGTGAGGTGCAGAATGTGGCAGGTGTAACGTATGTGAGGTGCAGGATAGTGTAGGTGCAATGTATGTGAGGTGCAGAATAGTGCAGTAATAGATCACATTGCAAAGAATGAAAACATATTTAGCAATTGTTTTTTTTTATAGTGAATATAAGATAAAAGAGTTCTTTACTGGTGTGTACAGCCAATCATAATACATGGACATGGAACCTGTAATGTTGGACAATACATATGAAAATCGCTAGAAGCCACAGAAGTGTAGTACAACAGAAGTGTAGTACCAACAGAAGTGTAGGACCACAGAAGTGTAGTACCACAGAAGCGTAGGACCACAGAAGTGTAGTACTACAGAATTGTAGGGTCACAGAAGTGTAGGACCACAGAAGTGTAGTACCACTGAAGTGTAGTACTACAGACGTGTAGGACCACAGAGGTGTAGTGCCACAGAAGTGTTGTACCACAGAAGTGTTGTACTACAGAAGTGTAGGACCACAGAAGTGTAGTACCACAGAGGTGTAGTACCACAGAAGTGTTGTACCACAGAAGTGTTGTACCACAGAAGTGTAGTACCACAGAAGTGTAGTACCACAGAAGTGTTGTACCACAGAAGTGTTGTACCACAGAAGTGTAGGACCACATAATTGTAGTACCACAGAAGTGTAGGACCACAGAAGTGTAGGACCACAGAAGTGTAGTACCACAGAAGTGTAGTACCACAGAAGTATAGGACCACAGAGGTGTAATACCACAGAAGTGTTGTACCACAGAAGTGTTGTACCACAGAAGTGTAGGACCACAGAAGTGTTGTACCACAGAAGTGTTGTACCACAGAAGTGTAGGACCACAGAAGTGTTGTACCACAGAAGTGTTGTACCACAGAAGTGTAGGACCACAGAAGTGTAGGACCACAGAAGTGTTGGACCACTGAGGTATAGTACCACAAAAGTGTAGTACCACAGAAGTGTAGTACCACAGAAGTGTTGTACCACAGAAGTGTAATACCACAGAAGTGTAGTACCACAGAATTGTAGTACCATAGAAGTGTAGGACCACAGAAGTGTAGTACCACAGAAGTGTAGTACCACAGAAGTGTAGGACCACAGAGGTGTAGTACCACAGAAATGTTGTACCGCAGAAGTGTTGTACCACAAAAGTGTAGGACCACAGAAGTGTAGGACCACAGAAGTGTAGGACCACAAAGGTGTAGTACCACAGAAGTGTAGGACCACAGAAGTGTAGGACCACAGAAGTGTAGGACCACAAAGGTGTAGTACCACAGAGGTGTAGTACCACAGAAGTGTTGTACCACAGAAGTGTAGTACCACAGAAGTGTAGTACCACAGAAGTGTAGTACCGCAGAAGTGTAGGACCACATAGGTGTAGTACCACAGAAGTGTTGTACCGCAGAAGTGTTGTACCACAGAAGTGTAGGACCACAGAAGTGTAGGACCACAGAAGTGTAGTACCACAGAAGTGTAGGATCACAGAGGTGTAGTACCACAGAAGTGTAGGACCACAGAAGTGTAGGACCACAGAAGTGTAGGACCACAGAGGTGTAGTACCGTACCACGGATGTGTAGTACCACAGAAGTTTAGTACCACAGAAGTGTAGTACCACAGAAGTGCTGTACCACAGAAGTGCTGTACCACAGAAGTGTTGTACTACAGAAGTGTAGTACCACAGAAGTTTAGTACCACAGAAGTGTAGTACCACAGAAGTGCTGTACCACAGAAGTGCTGTACCACAGAAGTGTTGTACTACAGAAGTGTAGTACCACAGAAGTGTTGTACTACAGAAGTGTTGTACTACAGGAGTGTAGTACCACAGAAGTGTAGTACCACAGAAGTGTTGTACTACAGAAGTGTAGTACCACAGAAGTGTTGTACCACAGAAGTGTAGTACCACAGAAGTGTTGTACTACAGAAGTGTAGTACCACAGAAGTGTTGTACCACAGAAGTGTTGTACTACAGATGTGTAGGACCACAGAAGTGTTGTACCACAGAAGTGTTGTACCACAGAAGTGTAGGACCACAGAGGTGTAGTACCACAGAAGTGTAGGACCACAGAAGTGTAGGACCACAGAAGTGTAGGACCACAGAGGTGTTGTACCACAGAAGTGTAGTACCACAGAAGTGTAGGATCACAGAGGTGTAGTACCACAGAAGTGTAGGACCACAGAAGTGTAGGACCACAGAAGTGTAGGACCACAGAGGTGTAGTACCGTACCACGGATGTGTAGTACCACAGAAGTGTAGTACCACAGAAGCGTTGTACCACAGAAGTGTTGTACCACATAAGAATGTTGGCGATACATTGGGCAGCTATTTGATGTAGCTAGGACGTTGTTCTAAAATAGGTCAAAGCAGACATGGAAGTAGGTTAGCAACATCATCTGGCGAAACTATCATTTTTTTCGGGCGCTTCCAAGGGGGAGGGTGTTATAATAAGTGAAAACAATATATTCTGACAACAGAAAAAAAGTGATTTATAAAGAATAGGGAGAATAGATAAGTAAACTGTTTGATACAAGTTAACAAAACAATTAATAAACAACTAGAGAAAGAGAGAGAGAGAGAGAGAGAGAGAGAGAGAGAGAGAGAGAGAGTTGTGACTAGATATGAACACTTTCGCCAGCAGGAACGGTAAGAGACGATACATTATTGTTTGCTGTAGAGTTGAGTGAACTGGACTATAAAGGACAAGATGTCGGGTTCGATCTTGACCGACGGCTTCCCGGTTCACCCGGCTTTAAATGGGTACCGGATTTTTCTGGGAAAGTAAAGCATACAGGCGTAATCCCGACCACATTACCCCAAAAATCATGTGCTGAATGTCTGTAAAAATTATGGTCACTAACACCATATTCCCTATACGCCACTTGACGTGCAAGTACACCTCTTTACTTTTTTTTTTTTTTTTACCCATAACCTGATAAGTGTCTAGTCATAGGGTAGGTAACTCAGTGAGGTACTCAAGTATCGTATTATCTAGGAACCAGTGGTGGGAAGTGTTAAACACTCCAAGGTATGAAGACAGCTTTACAAGGGAGGAACACAACACAATACTGACGTTTCCTCCCTTGTAAAGCTGTCTTCATACATTGGAGTGTTTAACCCTCCCCACCACTGGCTCCTTGCTACCAGCTTTACCGCAGCATCGCAATTATTTGCCTATTCCCTATCGTATTATCTGCCAATATACCAATAGCACACGTGTAGTTAACTATAATCAACATTTGTGAAAATATGACATTTACCCCGACACAAAATGTTATTGTTTGAACGATCAATTATTTTAAAAGTTCTCTTCTTTCTCAATTCTTTGCTAGTCCGCGTCAATGTTTCAATGAAAACATGTTCACTTTTGTTGTTTTCAAACAAAACAACAACAACAAAAACTCTCAAAGGCGTTTGATGTTTCAAATAACAAAGTAGAAATGGATTAGTGGAAGGAGAAGTAGGGATAGCTGCAGTCGATTAAAAATGTGCCATTAAATGTCGTGACGCACACTGTGTTAATGCTTGTACAGAATGATTAAACTCAAATTAGTTATACTCGTAGGCTTCTAGCAATTTTCTACAAATGGTAAACGATGTGCATGTGATCGAACCAAATCACTGTTGAAATGGACAAATTAAGAGCCAATCGTAACATAATCACGACAAATACAATAAACTAATAATTGATTAAATAAATATATGTCACTGGTTGAGCGACAAAAATCCGGTATATGTTTTTAATTAACTATTCTTTTACTGAGTTCATCCGTTGACTCATCGTTATCATCCGATCCTAGAAAACGTTAAGTGATCGTAGATGCGTTGTGTTGTGTAGCTTGCACCAACTGCGCTTTTCGCTTCAACAAATTCACATTTAAAATTACATGTTGGGATACTAGATAACCTTCCCTGTTCGATTCCTACACGCTTGGGTAGATTAGTTAGTCTATTCAGGTCCATCATGGTGTGATTTATTAAGATCTTGATCACTTCTGTTTCAGTGGTCCTTAAAAATTATTTTTTATATTATTTTATTGTTAAAAATGCAGTACTTGAGTGTATTTTCTCAAGTAATTTAATCATTGCAGGAGACGCATGAAGGAGATGAATGAATCATAAAAGACATGCATCCATCATCATTGAGTGCCGTCTCCGCATCGAAGGTTGGCTACCATGGAGCGCCATTCCACTCTGTCTCTTGCTTTGATGGTGCAGATTGTCATAGACTGACCTTGAAGAATTTCGCGCCATGGCTTTCTTTGGAATGTTACGTGATGAGGCTCCAATCTCTTTCACATGCATCCAGTGGGTCCAAATCTAGGAGTAGCCCCTGACATCGCGTTTAAGATGCCATTCTGTGTGGCATGAAGCCCTATCAGGTGGACATAGGAGATAACACCACATGATTGTTATAGGTGGCTTGCGGTTTATAATCAGGACATGTATAGCACTGAACAAATGAGTCATCAAACTCGATTCAAGAAAAACAAACAGGAATATAAATAAACATAAGATACTATTTCTTCCCTTCAATTATTCGGACTTGTGTGCCTTTTCAAAACCGGTCTGTGTAGTTACAACAGCTGCTGTTCTGTAATTTAAACAAAATTCTTACCTGTGTTGCAATGGTCCAGTATGTTACAATCCAAGGAGACATATTATTACAAGAAACAAGAAAGCATTGGAGCTCTCATGTTATCGTGATGTACATTTCTTCTTGGTTGCACATGTCGATCTTTAATTGGGTTGTAAGTTCGTTCCGATAAAATATTCTGAAAATATTTATCTAGCAAGCTGTATGACATTAACACAATCTTGACGTTTACATTTCTTACCTTCTTTCTTTCTTTCTTTTTTTTTCCTTTTGTTCTTCACTTCCTCTTATACTCCTCGTTCGGGTGTCGAGGGAGGTACAAAGTTCTGGTTCTCGGCTTTTTGGCAGCTTCATATCAATTGATGCTGTTGTAGCGTTTCTTTGATGATGTCTTTCCATCTTACACTGCGTCTGCCTCTTACTCTTCTCTCTTCTCCTCTTTTAATGTATGCATTGTTTAGTATTGAATCACACGGCATTCTTTCTAGATGGTCAAACCAGTTTATTTGTTGTTTTTATAAGTAACTTAGAATGCGTACTATTTCTCTGATTTCATTTATCCCAATTCTGATTATGTCTGTTCTTGTCACTCCAAACGACGCTTCTCTCAGGCGTGACAAACTGACAAGCTTTCTTTTATAAAGGTAAAAGGTCAAGTACGAGACTTGAATCAGCGTCTTAGTGCGCGAGTTTTCATCCATATGTGCTCGGTCACCTATCCAGAAGTGTTCGGAGACTTCTGAATAGTGTCGCTTCAAGCATCGAAACTCACGATGCGAGGCGGCATTCCTCACCTTCCCAAGGTACTACCCTGATACCCATTTCCGTTTGCTGCTGGTTCGACCGCAGGGGTATTTTATTATTCCAACCACGAGTATGATCGCGATTGTTTCTCCATTATTTTGGCTCTGAGCACTGTTGTGTGTATGTTACGTTGTCCTCTGCCGCTGTGCTAGTTCTGTCGCAGAGTAATGGCTGTGTTTATGTTACCAGTGCTTGCCCACGCACTGAGGTCACTGTTGGCCGTGACCCATTTCCTCCTCGTGTTGTTTCTCTACATCTTTGTTGTTTTCACACACAAACTGTTATTAAACACCCTTAAAAAACAAATGTTATATGCCTATCCTGCTTGATGATATTTTAGATCACATTATATCATTCTCTGAAATTGGAAATTTGACACATAATCCATATAGAATAGAAATATTCGATGTTTCACTGAATCAAAATTATACACCGGCGCGGTCACTCCGCCATCTAAAGTTTTCTTGGATAAGGGAATACTAGAGTCACTTGGAGGAATAACATCAGAAGAGGCCAACAGAAGAGCAAAGAATTGCAGATTGTTTCTCCCCTCGACGCCAACGGCAGCAGAGGAAGGATAGAAGAGGAAGAACCACGAGTACAACTCACACTGCTACCAGCGAGAATCGAACACGGGTTGTCCGAACGTCGTAATGGTTAAAACTTTCTTCGTCGTTAACACTTTCTTCGTCGTTAACACTTTCTTCGTCGTTAACACTTTCTTCGTCGTTAACACTTTCTTTTATGTTTAAATGTAAGTGGTCATGTTTGACATTGGTAGCACAGCCTTTGGAATGAATATACTCAATATAAGATGTTTCCTGGTGGTTTAAGGTACTTCTTTGTGTTGAAGTATAGGGGATATCTACCCCAATATTTGTTTTGGCTTGTTGCATCGCGTATATATTTCCTTATCGACTTCACCCTCTTAATTTTTAGACTTTCGGCAAATTATTATTATTATTTTGTGTGTGTGTGTGGGGGGGGGGTGTAACGTGTTTCTTTACTTCCCAGAAAATATCCGGTACCCATTCAAGGCTGGGTGAACCCGGAAGCCGGCGATTAAAATCTAACCCGACCTCTTGTCCTCTGTAGTCCAGTTCACTAACCACTGAGCTATTAGGGTTCACTCCTTTGTATATATCTGTATGTAATGTTGTCATTTAGTGTGTGGGTCCTTTTGTAGTGCTCCTTCTCTTGATGCCCTAAAGACGTGCTTAGTTTGCTTAATGATTAACCCACCCTTGTAAATAACCATCTACTGTTAGATTCTTCTGCTGCTTTTGATTATTTCTGCTGTTTATATATCTGCAACATAACTATAGACGGCAGAGAACTAAAACAAATAGAGGAATTTAAATACATAGGAAGTTAGTGACAAACGACAACAGCAGAAATAGACTCAAGGTGCATCAAAGCTTGTCAAATCATTGAACAGTTATCACCACTATTGTCCAACAAGGAAATAACTCTAGAGGCAAAACTTGCACTCTACAAAATAATCTTTATCCCAACGCTGTGCTACCTATGTCAGTTCTGGACCCTTGTTGCAAGAACAAAAATATATATATATTTACACTACCGAGATAAATTTTTTAGACGAATGACAGGAAACAGCATGAGAGATAGGATAACAAAAGAAGAACTTAGAAAACATCTAGGAATAACCCCCGCCAAAGAATATATAAAGAAACAACAGATAAAATGGTTTGATTACGTGACAAGCCAGAATGATCAAAACACAACACAACGAGCCATCAATAAACGTTGCGAGAACACCAGACCCAAGGGCCGACCATGAAAATGTTGGATTAACGGAATATTAGAAACACTAGGAAACATATCAGCATCAGAGGCGAACAAACGACATCAATTTATATCTCCCTCGACGCTGAAAGGTAAATAAAGTAGGAAAGAAGCAGAAGAAGAATCTGCTCCTGTCGATTTGTGTTTCGGTGAATTGTTAACCACACTATCTACCTCTAATAGTATTTCTGGTTCTAGTGATGTCATTTCCTGGCCTTGTGTTGTTGTATTCTGTATCTCCCCTAGGCGATTAGGAAACTCCTTGAAGTACTCCCTCCATCTGTTAGTTATTTTTACTGGTTCTATTAGACGATTTCCATCAGGATCATTCATCATTGATGTTGGGTTGTAAATTCATCTCTTTCTATTAAATCTGGTCTCTTATTTTCTACTAATGTCTCCATGAAGCGTTCCCATGGTTCCTCTTTCGATAAATATAAACATGTAGAATGATGTTTAAAACCACGATAAATGTTGTCTCTGAAATCTCTACAGCTAAATTATGAAATAAATATGATAAAAACTTTCCGCACTCAAATATTTAATCGCATAATAATTTCCAGATTAAAGTTTGCCCGAAAAAATGTTGTCTAGATGTAAAACTAAACTGCAGTATTAAATTTGGTCTATAACTGAATTAGTTCAATGTTTCGCCTTCCCCACCCCACCCCGACCTTTTTCAACGCCTCTGCAACCTCTTACATATTTTCTCAGGAACCAGGGGAGCTCACTATACATTCAATTCCTGCACAAATGGCAGTGAACGAAATCAAAACTAGTCAAATCATGTGACTTCCATTGATTCTCATCGTGTATTTTTTTTCACACCGTACCCGCAGGCATTATTCACAAGTGTTCATGCACTTTAATAACAAAACAACGACTCATAGGCGGAGCCAAAGGTAAATAGCACATTAAGCTGTCATTCCATCTGACATAAGTTTCTATTCTTTAGCTATTCTTTTTCACACTTTAACGGAATCATCTTTCTTCTGGTAATCATGTTTATTATTTTCTTTTCCTTTTAGCAACCTCCTTATTTTTTGTATGATTACAACCCTTCCATCTTTTCTGCAAATATTTCTGTACTTTTTTGGCATTTCTCTTGACATCCGTCATCTTTCTTTCCTGAAATCCCGTCCATTAATGAAGGCAATCCTTGTATAATTTAATTTCTTTGGAAAACTTCATATCTGGCTCTCATTCATGCTTCCTGATCTCTGTTATATGCAGCGCTATTTTTGAACAGGCCACTCACGTAGTGCCACCACCCCAATTTGGAAAACCGCCACCCACATTAGGTTCATCGGCACACACATTTGAGACAAATGTCACCCCAATGACACATATTTCTATTACGCCTGCGAAAAGCACTTTATTATTTCCAAAAAGCGGCATTTGCTTTTTTAAATTGTGTCGTTCAGTCATCGATTGTGGTGCAGTTTTTTTAAATAAAATTTGCTTGTTTCCTTTCTTTTATGAAAATTTATTGATGTCAACTGTTATATATAGGAGCGCGTGGTCGTGCGGTGAAATTTACTGTTCCGCTGGCTGAAAAACAGGCGTGCGGAGTTCGAAACCCACGGTAGACTGAAAAGATTGTTTCTATCGGGGGTGAAAGAAAAACCTCACAAGAGATCTCACATGTCGTGGCCACTGCTTGACCAAGTGGCTTTTTTCCCTCTTGTTCTATCGTGAACCCCCAAGAGATACACCAACAATTGTAATATATGTCGTAAAGATAGTTTATTTTTTTTTTTTAGCTGTTATGTGAAATAAGGGTCTTATACGCGCCATATATAATAACCCTTCTTCTTCGCTATTTGGTTTTAACAACATCATCATCAAGTATCATGTCTGTTGGCGTAGGTGATCATGTCTCTCCACAACTCTCGATTTAGACAGTTATTTATCCCGTTTGTTGTAGACCTTCTGCCAAGCCATTCTCTAAAGCTGTCTGGTATCTTTTCTCTTTGCTTCCCTCTATCTCTTCGTCCCTCGATTTTATCAGTTCTCACAATATATCCCAGCTGTTCCTTTCTCATTTTTTTTATACCCTCTTCAATTTCGGTAAGAAGATTGACAGTCACCTATCAGACAAAGATTATCACACTCCCGGATATCTGAAAGGATACAGCATCTCTATATATCTCTGCAGGCTCATTGACACTCCACATATACGAGATCGATTGACGAAACACATAAAGAAAGTATGGTTTTATGCTAAAGAGACATGTATTTATGAATTTGTTAACAAGAAAATGTAATAACCGGTAATGCAGACAAACAACCGCCATAGAAGTGAAATGTGATAGCAAAATACCAAGAAACGTTTTTGTTTTACCCAAGGAAATACACAACACGTTGAATAGTGACATGAAAAGTAAAGTTCTGCCTTTAGTCTATAAGCCGATGTTTCTTTTTGTTTTGTTTTTTTTTGGTTAGTGTCCTCCTCTTTGTACATCATTGACACAACAACACAGATATTTTAATCAATTAGAACAAAAACATCCACGAACAACACAAGAGCACAGGTATTTTAATCAATTAGAACAAAAAATCCACGAACAACACAAGAGCACAGGTATTTTAATCAATTAGAACAAAAAATCCACGAACAACACAACTATCTTGAAGTTCCTCGTTTACTGGCGTGTGTAATCATGTCTCTCCACAACTTTTTATATCTACGGTTATCTATCAATTTTATTGTTGACTTTCTTCTTTCTCTACAGTTTTTTATCAATTTTATTGTTGACTTTCTTCTTTCTCTACAGTTTTTTATCAATTTTATTGTTGACTTTCTTCTTTCTCTACAGTTTTTTATCAATTTTATTGTTGACTTTCTTCTTTCTGTACAGTTTTTTGTATCAGTTTTATTGTTGACTTTCTTCTGTCTGTACAGTTTTTTTTATCAATTTTATTGTTGACTTTCTTCTTTCTCTACAGTTTTTTATCAATTTTATTGTTGACTTTCTTCTTTCTCTACAGTTTTTTTTATCAATTTTATTGTTGACTTTCTTCTTTCTCTACAGTTTTTTTTATCAATTTTATTGTTGACTTTCTTCTTTCTCTACAGTTTTTTTTGTATCAGTTTTATTGTTGACTTTCTTCTGTCTATACAATTTTTTTGTATCAATTTTATTGTTGACTTTCTTCTTTCTCTACAGTTTTTTTAATCAATTTTATTGTTGACTTTCTTCTTTCTCTACAGTTTTTTTAATCAATTTTATTGTTGACTTTCTTCTTTCTCTACAGTTTTTTTTATCAATTTTATTGTTGACTTTCTTCTTTCTCTACAGTTTTTTATCATTTTTATTGTTGACTTTCTTCTGTCTATACAGTTTTTTTTAATCAATTTTATTGTTGACTTTCTTCTGTCTGTACAGTTTTTTTTTCTTATCAATTTTATTGCTGATTTCCTTCTATCTCTACAGTTTTTTTTATCAATTTTATTGTTGACTTTCTTCTTTCTGTACAGTTTTTTTTTTTATTTTATTGTTGACTTTCTTCTTTCTGTACAGTTTTTTTTTTTAAATTTTATTGTTGACTTTCTTCTTTCTCTACAGTTTTTTATCAATTTTATTGTTGACTTTCTTCTTTCTCTACAGTTTTTTATCAATTTTATTGTTGACTTTCTTCTTTCTCTACAGTTTTTATCAATTTTATTGTTGACTTTCTTCTTTCTCTACAGTTTTTTATCAATTTTATTGTTGACTTCCTTCTATCTCTACAGTTTTTTATCAATTTTATTGTTGACTTTCTTCTTTCTCTACAGTTTTTTATCAATTTTATTGTTGACTTCCTTCTATCTCTACAGTTTTTTATCAATTTTATTGTTGACTTCCTTCTATCTCTACAGTTTTTTATCAATTTTATTGTTGACTTCCTTCTATCTCTACAGTTTTTTATCAATTTTATTATTGACTTCCTTCTATCTTTATCATCATCACTAAGTGCCGTTTCCAGATCGAAAGTTGGCTGCCATGGAGCGCCATTCCGCTCTGCCTCTTGTTTTGATAGTACAGGTTGTCATAGGCTGACTTTAACTCATTTGATGCTGCTCGTCCATGGTCGTCTTGGTCTGTCTTTGCCTCTTTTACTTTATATTTGCCCTTCCAAGATTACTTTTAGTAGGCTGTTGTGTCTTGTAACATGTCCTAAAATTCGCATTTGCATTGTTTGAATTGTGTTTAGTAGTTCTTTTTTTATTTTTAGTTGTTTTAAGACTTCATCGTTTGCTTTCTTTTCTGTCCATCCAATTCTACCTATTCTAATCCACAGTTCAGAGGCTTCAATTTTCTCTTCTGTTTTCTTGTCTAATGTCTCTGTTTCTGCACCATACAGGAATGTTGAGAAGATATAACACTTTCGTATTTTCTTAATTTTAGCCATGGTGTAATTTATTTTGATGTTAGTATGTTCTTCATGACATTAACATTACTTTTTGCCATGCCTATTCTTTGGTTTATTTCAGTTTTACATTTTCCAGCACTGGTTATATCATGGCCAAGGTATTTGTAGTTCTGAACTGTCTCCAGGTCTATTCCTTCAAATTTGATATCCACTCGTAGGTTTTTAGTATTATCTTTGTTTATAATCATAGTTTTAGTCATTTTGATATTCAAATTTAATCCATATTTTTTGCTTGTCATGTTTATTTCATGAAGTAATTGTTGCAGATTTTTAGGATTTTCTGCTAGTTGTACAGTATCATCAGCATATCTTAGGTTATTGATTATCTTTCCATTAATGTTTAAGCCTGGCATCTCTGTGAAGTTTTTAAAGATTTGCTCAGTGTAAAGATTGAACAAGCTTAGTGATAAGATGCTTACATGTCTTGCTCCTCGCTTTATATCAATAGATGGACAGTTCTCTTTGTTATATTTTATTATTGCTGTTTGTTCCTATAATAAATTATATATTAGTCTAATATTGTTTGTTATTCTCTTTAGTTTTACTTCAATTTTATTCATTACAGGATTGTGATCTCAGTTAATATCTGCTCCTGGATAGGACTTTCTTGACGCTGTTTCGCAGCTTATTTTATATCATTATGTGGTCTATTTGATTCCTCTTCTTATCTGAAGGGCTTTTCCATGTGTATAATTTATTTTTCTCTTGCTGAAAGTAGGTGTTACATATTATCAGGCTGTTTTCTCTACAAAATAATATTAATCATTCTCCTCTTTCATTTCTTTTTCCTAAACCATGATTTCCTATAATTGTCTTATGTCCACCGTTTATTCTTTATTTAACCCATTGTAATCAAGATGTCCGAAGATTTCACTCGTTTTATAACTTTATTCTATCTCTATAGGTGTATATATTTTATCCGTTTCCCCTTTTTAATATTCTTCCTTCAATATTTCCAGTTGTCGCAATTTATTCCGGCTGGTTTGATTTAGCCAAACAGAGATGAATATGTCTTCCTGTTGGTTCTGTTTATGCCTCTTTTGAAACACCCCCATTAGTCTCTTAGTTGTCTATGGTATTTACAGCGCTCTGCTACAGTTAACATTTCTTTAACTCCAAAAATGTTCTTGTATGTTCTCCGATTGTACAGGATTCATATCCGTAAACAAAAGCTGACTCCACATAGCGCTGAAGATCTATTTTGTTTATTCTCATTGCCAAAAATGGGTTGCATATTATTTTGCTCCTTTATTTTAAAATTCAACCTCTGTCTGATTTGTTCGGTACATAACCTTTGATGTATTTCTACCAACTTAAGCTAACACCGTGTTTAGGTATTGTCATGAGCTATGACTGTACAAGGAATTTCGTGATTCTCCTTTGCCCTCCCTTGATTTATTTATGGTTAAATCCGATGACCTTTGACCTAAAAATCCACCTAGAAGCAACGCCAGAAAATACAGAATATGAATGTTCGTTAGCACACTTGTTATGGTACCGGAAGGTACGAATTTGATCATGATTTCGGCTGTGAGCTGTAATGTGTGTTTTCTGTTTTTGTTCCTGATTTCTCTCATGACGTTACACTACTCTCTTTTTCTGTATAATTTATATTCGTTTGTGGCTTTGGTGTCGCCTCTAACAATAAATTTGTTCGTTGTTTTAGTTAATATTATCTTGAGATGGCATTTGTCAGAGTACACAGATGACAATGTCACATACAACAGGTTTGCTTGCATATGTTCTTGAGAGAGAGAGAGAGAGAGAGAGAGAGAGAGAGAGAGAGAGGACAAAAAAGCTGAAAGAAAGCCCTTGACATAAAAGAACTCCACTACTTAATCGATGAGACATGTTAGTCTAAGGCTAAGGAAGACAACCGTAAATAAACTAAAGAAAGAATGGGAAAGCCCCTCTTGTCGATTCCTAGAGATTTTCATGTGTCGCCACAAAATAACAACAGCTAAAGAGCAATGAGAATTTCTGAAGGAGAGCAAGACAAGAAGAAAGATTGATACCGCTGTCATCGCTTCATCGCCCTAAGATAAAAGGGAGCATCTTGAATACATTGTGACAACAGGAAAAACATGAGATTTTGTCCCGTGCCATGGTGGAGGGGTCAAAACAACATTATGACACACGATGAGCTGACACTGCCAATTTGATTTACACGAGATAGTTCAGACACTCTCAAAATCGGCAGCAAATTAGTCCAGTCTAATCGAGTGTGCAACAGAGAAATCAAAACCATCACTCTAAAGAAACGCAAAACAGGATGGAAGCAAATATTACAAACAAACGACTAGTTGTAGCAATTCATCAACTAAAAAGCACGCCAACATTTAGACCACTGCAGTTGCTGGAGACACCTCTACCAGCTAGGTGTAGCACACATCTATGGGTGTCACATCTACCAGCTAGGTATAGCACACATCTATGGGTGTCACATCTACCAGCTAGGTATAGCACACATCTATGGGTGTCACATCTACCAGCTTGTTGTAGCACACATCTATAGGTGTCATCTCTACCAGCTAGGTGTAGCACACATCTATGGTTGTCACCTTTACCAGCTAGGTGTAGCACACATCTATGGGTGTCATCTCTACCAGCTAGGTGTAGCACACATCTATGGTTGTCACCTCTACCAACTAGGTGTAGCACACATCTATGGATGACACTTCTACAGGCTAGGTGTAGCACAGTGAATCAATTCAGAGGAAGAGGTATGTTTGCAGCACTCGGAAAAAATGACAAATAATCAACAACAGAAAAAAAAAATTTTTTAATATGGACCAAGGTAGGATCGAACCCGTACTCAGTGGCACAGCGCCTTGCCACGAAAAGCCAAACGCTAGGGAACACTGCCACTCAGCTAACTAAAAAATTAGCTTCGTAGGCAAAGTCTTTTCGCGAAGGCTTTCCTATGACTATAGCATATGGATGTCACCTACCGGCTTGGTCTAGCACACATCAATGAATGTTACCTCTACCTGCTTGGTGTAGCACACATTGATGAATGTTACATATACCGGCTTGGTGTAGCACTCATCGATGAATGTCACCTCTACCTGCTTGGTGTAGCACACATTGATGAATGTTACATATACCGGCTTGGTGTAGCACACATCGATGAATGTCATCTCCACCGGCTTGGTGTAGCACGCATTGATGAATGTCATCTCCACCGGCTTGGTGTAGCACACATTGATGAATGTTGTCTCCATCGGCTTGGTGTAGCACACATCGATGAATGTCATCGCCACCGGCTTGGTGTAGCACACATCGATGAATGTCATCTCCACCGGCTTGGTGTAGCAAACATTGATGAATGTTACATATACCGGCTTGGTGTAGCACTCATCGATGAATGTTACATATACCGGCTTGGTGTAGCACACATAGATGAATGTCATCTCCACCGGCTTGGTGTAGTAAACATTGATGAATGTCATCTCCACCGGCTTGGTGTAGCACACATTGATGAATGTCATCTCCACCGGATTGGTGTAGCAAACATTGATGAATGTCATCTCCACCGGCTTGGTGTAGCACACATTGATGAATGTCATCTCCACCGGCTTGGTGTAGCACACATTGATGAATGTCATCTCCACCGGCTTGGTGTAGCACACATTGATGAATGTCATCTCCACCGGCTTGGTGTAGCACACATTGATGAATGTCATCTCCACCGGATTGGTGTAGCAAACATTGATGAATGTCATCTCCACCGGCTTGGTGTAGCACACATTGATGAATGTCATCTCCACCGGCTTGGTGTAGCACACATTGATGAATGTCATCTCCACCGGCTTGGTGTAGCACACATTGATGAATGTCATCTCCGCCGGCTTGGTGTAGCACACATTGATGAATGTCATCTCCACCGGCTTGGTGTAGCACACATTGATGAATATCATCTCCGCCGGCTTGGTGTAGCACACATTGATGAATGTCATCTCCACCGGCTTGGTGTAGCACACATTGATGAATGTCATCTCCACCGGCTTGGTGTAGCACACATTGATGAATGTCATCTCCACCGGCTTGGTGTAGCACACATTGATGAATGTCATCTCCACCGGCTGGTGTAGCACACATTGATGAATGTCATCTCCAACGGCTTGGTGTAGCACACATTGATGAATGTCATCTCCACCGGATTAGTATAGCACACATTGATGAATGTTATCTCCACCGGATTGGTGTAGCAAACATTGATGAATGTCATCTCCACCGGCTTGGTGTAGCACACATTGATGAATGTCATCTCCACCGGATTGGTGTAGCACACATTGATGAATGTCATCTCCACCGGATTGGTGTAGCAAACATTGATGAATGTCATCTCCACCGGCTTGGTGTAGCACACATTGATGAATGTCATCTCCACCGGATTGGTGTAGCACACATTGATGAATGTCATCTCCCACGGCTTGGTGTAGCACACAACAATGAATGTCACTTCTACCCGCTTGGTGTAGCCGGTAGCCGAGTTAGGAAAACCACCCGACTGGACTCCCGACGTTCGGACAACCCGTGTTCGATTCCCGCTGGGAGCAGTGTGAATTGTACTCGTGGTTGGAAAAAATAAATACCCCCACGGTCGACCCAGCCGTTGGCAGAAATGGGTACCAGGGTGTTACCCTGGGAAGGTGAGAAATGTTGCTTCGCATGTGAGTTTCGATGCTTGAGGCGGCACTATACAGAAATCTCCGAACATTTCTGGATTGGCTGCCGAGCACATATGGGTGTAAACTCGCGTGCTAACACGCCGGTTCAAGTCTCGTAACATACCTTTTACATCTATGGATGTTACGTCTACCGGCTAGTTGTAGCACACATCTATGCTATGGATGCCACATCTACCAGCTAGGTGTAGTACACATCGATGGACGTCACAGGAGCACAGACTATGGAACATATTCTACTTGAGTGTAAAACCGATGCCAGTCTACTGCTACATAATACCTGGCCTAACAACATAGCTATTGCGGAGACTGTTCATGGATCAAAAGATGACTGCGAATTCTCTCTTGGCAAACGGGGAAAAGACATAGTATGCCCCTCAAATTAAATATCAAAATCGAAGGAAGAGAGAGAGACAGAGATGGGTGGGGTATAGTGAAATATAATACCAGTCTACAGCTCTTAAATTGACTGTGTTTAAAACAATTATATAATTAGTTCACAAACAGGAGAAAGTAATGCTGAAGCAGATAATGGTAGAGAATGTAATGCTGGAACAGGCAATTTTCTACAAATGGTAAACGATGTGCATGTGATCGAACCAAATCACTGTTGAAATGGACAAATTAAGAGCCAATCGTAACATAATCACGACAAATACAATAAACTAATAATTGATTAAATAAATATATGTCACTGGTTGAGCGACAAAAATCCGGTATATGTTTTTAATTAACTATTCTTTTACTGAGTTCATCCGTTGACTCATCGTTATCATCCGATCCTAGAAAACGTTAAGTGATCGTAGATGCGTTGTGTTGTGTAGCTTGCACCAACTGCGCTTTTCGCTTCAACAAATTCACATTTAAAATTACATGTTGGGATACTAGATAACCTTCCCTGTTCGATTCCTACACGCTTGGGTAGATTAGTTAGTCTATTCAGGTCCATCATGGTGTGATTTATTAAGATCTTGATCACTTCTGTTTCAGTGGTCCTTAAAAATTATTTTTTATATTATTTTATTGTTAAAAATGCAGTACTTGAGTGTATTTTCTCAAGTAATTTAATCATTGCAGGAGACGCATGAAGGAGATGAATGAATCATAAAAGACATGCATCCATCATCATTGAGTGCCGTCTCCGCATCGAAGGTTGGCTACCATGGAGCGCCATTCCACTCTGTCTCTTGCTTTGATGGTGCAGATTGTCATAGACTGACCTTGAAGAATTTCGCGCCATGGCTTTCTTTGGAATGTTACGTGATGAGGCTCCAATCTCTTTCACATGCATCCAGTGGGTCCAAATCTAGGAGTAGCCCCTGACATCGCGTTTAAGATGCCATTCTGTGTGGCATGAAGCCCTATCAGGTGGACATAGGAGATAACACCACATGATTGTTATAGGTGGCTTGCGGTTTATAATCAGGACATGTATAGCACTGAACAAATGAGTCATCAAACTCGATTCAAGAAAAACAAACAGGAATATAAATAAACATAAGATACTATTTCTTCCCTTCAATTATTCGGACTTGTGTGCCTTTTCAAAACCGGTCTGTGTAGTTACAACAGCTGCTGTTCTGTAATTTAAACAAAATTCTTACCTGTGTTGCAATGGTCCAGTATGTTACAATCCAAGGAGACATATTATTACAAGAAACAAGAAAGCATTGGAGCTCTCATGTTATCGTGATGTACATTTCTTCTTGGTTGCACATGTCGATCTTTAATTGGGTTGTAAGTTCGTTCCGATAAAATATTCTGAAAATATTTATCTAGCAAGCTGTATGACATTAACACAATCTTGACGTTTACATTTCTTACCTTCTTTCTTTCTTTCTTTTTTTTTCCTTTTGTTCTTCACTTCCTCTTATACTCCTCGTTCGGGTGTCGAGGGAGGTACAAAGTTCTGGTTCTCGGCTTTTTGGCAGCTTCATATCAATTGATGCTGTTGTAGCGTTTCTTTGATGATGTCTTTCCATCTTACACTGCGTCTGCCTCTTACTCTTCTCTCTTCTCCTCTTTTAATGTATGCATTGTTTAGTATTGAATCACACGGCATTCTTTCTAGATGGTCAAACCAGTTTATTTGTTGTTTTTATAAGTAACTTAGAATGCGTACTATTTCTCTGATTTCATTTATCCCAATTCTGATTATGTCTGTTCTTGTCACTCCAAACGACGCTTCTCTCAGGCGTGACAAACTGACAAGCTTTCTTTTATAAAGGTAAAAGGTCAAGTACGAGACTTGAATCAGCGTCTTAGTGCGCGAGTTTTCATCCATATGTGCTCGGTCACCTATCCAGAAGTGTTCGGAGACTTCTGAATAGTGTCGCTTCAAGCATCGAAACTCACGATGCGAGGCGGCATTCCTCACCTTCCCAAGGTACTACCCTGATACCCATTTCCGTTTGCTGCTGGTTCGACCGCAGGGGTATTTTATTATTCCAACCACGAGTATGATCGCGATTGTTTCTCCATTATTTTGGCTCTGAGCACTGTTGTGTGTATGTTACGTTGTCCTCTGCCGCTGTGCTAGTTCTGTCGCAGAGTAATGGCTGTGTTTATGTTACCAGTGCTTGCCCACGCACTGAGGTCACTGTTGGCCGTGACCCATTTCCTCCTCGTGTTGTTTCTCTACATCTTTGTTGTTTTCACACACAAACTGTTATTAAACACCCTTAAAAAACAAATGTTATATGCCTATCCTGCTTGATGATATTTTAGATCACATTATATCATTCTCTGAAATTGGAAATTTGACACATAATCCATATAGAATAGAAATATTCGATGTTTCACTGAATCAAAATTATACACCGGCGCGGTCACTCCGCCATCTAAAGTTTTCTTGGATAAGGGAATACTAGAGTCACTTGGAGGAATAACATCAGAAGAGGCCAACAGAAGAGCAAAGAATTGCAGATTGTTTCTCCCCTCGACGCCAACGGCAGCAGAGGAAGGATAGAAGAGGAAGAACCACGAGTACAACTCACACTGCTACCAGCGAGAATCGAACACGGGTTGTCCGAACGTCGTAATGGTTAAAACTTTCTTCGTCGTTAACACTTTCTTCGTCGTTAACACTTTCTTCGTCGTTAACACTTTCTTCGTCGTTAACACTTTCTTTTATGTTTAAATGTAAGTGGTCATGTTTGACATTGGTAGCACAGCCTTTGGAATGAATATACTCAATATAAGATGTTTCCTGGTGGTTTAAGGTACTTCTTTGTGTTGAAGTATAGGGGATATCTACCCCAATATTTGTTTTGGCTTGTTGCATCGCGTATATATTTCCTTATCGACTTCACCCTCTTAATTTTTAGACTTTCGGCAAATTATTATTATTATTTGTGTGTGTGTGTGGGGGGGGGGGGGTGTAACGTGTTTCTTTACTTCCCAGAAAATATCCGGTACCCATTCAAGGCTGGGTGAACCCGGAAGCCGGCGATTAAATCTAACCCGACCTCTTGTCCTCTGTAGTCCAGTTCACTAACCACTGAGCTATTAGGGTTCACTCCTTTGTATATATCTGTATGTAATGTTGTCATTTAGTGTGTGGGTCCTTTTGTAGTGCTCCTTCTCTTGATGCCCTAAAGACGTGCTTAGTTTGCTTAATGATTAACCCACCCTTGTAAATAACCATCTACTGTTAGATTCTTCTGCTGCTTTTGATTATTTCTGCTGTTTATATATCTGCAACATAACTATAGACGGCAGAGAACTAAAACAAATAGAGGAATTTAAATACATAGGAAGTTAGTGACAAACGACAACAGCAGAAATAGACTCAAGGTGCATCAAAGCTTGTCAAATCATTGAACAGTTATCACCACTATTGTCCAACAAGGAAATAACTCTAGAGGCAAAACGGGCACTCTACAAAATAATCTTTATCCCAACGCTGTGCTACCTATGTCAGTTCTGGACCCTTGTTGCAAGAACAAAAATATATATATATTTACACTACCGAGATAAATTTTTTAGACGAATGACAGGAAACAGCATGAGAGATAGGATAACAAAAGAAGAACTTAGAAAACATCTAGGAATAACCCCCGCCAAAGAATATATAAAGAAACAACAGATAAAATGGTTTGATTACGTGACAAGCCAGAATGATCAAAACACAACACAACGAGCCATCAATAAACGTTGCGAGAACACCAGACCCAAGGGCCGACCATGAAAATGTTGGATTAACGGAATATTAGAAACACTAGGAAACATATCAGCATCAGAGGCGAACAAACGACATCAATTTATATCTCCCCTCGACGCTGAAAGGTAAATAAAGTAGGAAAGAAGCAGAAGAAGAATCTGCTCCTGTCGATTTGTGTTTCGGTGAATTGTTAACCACACTATCTACCTCTAATAGTATTTCTGGTTCTAGTGATGTCATTTCCTGGCCTTGTGTTGTTGTATTCTGTATCTCCCCTAGGCGATTAGGAAACTCCTTGAAGTACTCCCTCCATCTGTTAGTTATTTTTACTGGTTCTATTAGACGATTTCCATCAGGATCATTCATCATTGATGTTGGGTTGTAAATTCATCTCTTTCTATTAAATCTGGTCTCTTATTTTCTACTAATGTCTCCATGAAGCGTTCCCATGGTTCCTCTTTCGATAAATATAAACATGTAGAATGATGTTTAAAACCACGATAAATGTTGTCTCTGAAATCTCTACAGCTAAATTATGAAATAAATATGATAAAAACTTTCCGCACTCAAATATTTAATCGCATAATAATTTCCAGATTAAAGTTTGCCCGAAAAAATGTTGTCTAGATGTAAAACTAAACTGCAGTATTAAATTTGGTCTATAACTGAATTAGTTCAATGTTTCGCCTTCCCCACCCCACCCCGACCTTTTTCAACGCCTCTGCAACCTCTTACATATTTTCTCAGGAACCAGGGGAGCTCACTATACATTCAATTCCTGCACAAATGGCAGTGAACGAAATCAAAACTAGTCAAATCATGTGACTTCCATTGATTCTCATCGTGTATTTTTTTTCACACCGTACCCGCAGGCATTATTCACAAGTGTTCATGCACTTTAATAACAAAACAACGACTCATAGGCGGAGCCAAAGGTAAATAGCACATTAAGCTGTCATTCCATCTGACATAAGTTTCTATTCTTTAGCTATTCTTTTTCACACTTTAACGGAATCATCTTTCTTCTGGTAATCATGTTTATTATTTTCTTTCCTTTTAGCAACCTCCTTATTTTTTGTATGATTACAACCCTTCCATCTTTTCTGCAAATATTTCTGTACTTTTTTGGCATTTCTCTTGACATCCGTCATCTTTCTTTCCTGAAATCCCGTCCATTAATGAAGGCAATCCTTGTATAATTTAATTTCTTTGGAAAACTTCATATCTGGCTCTCATTCATGCTTCCTGATCTCTGTTATATGCAGCGCTATTTTTGAACAGGCCACTCACGTAGTGCCACCACCCCAATTTGGAAAACCGCCACCCACATTAGGTTCATCGGCACACACATTTGAGACAAATGTCACCCCAATGACACATATTTCTATTACGCCTGCGAAAAGCACTTTATTATTTCCAAAAAGCGGCATTTGCTTTTTTAAATTGTGTCGTTCAGTCATCGATTGTGGTGCAGTTTTTTTAAATAAAATTTGCTTGTTTCCTTTCTTTTATGAAAATTTATTGATGTCAACTGTTATATATAGGAGCGCGTGGTCGTGCGGTGAAATTTACTGTTCCGCTGGCTGAAAAACAGGCGTGCGGAGTTCGAAACCCACGGTAGACTGAAAAGATTGTTTCTATCGGGGGTGAAAGAAAAACCTCACAAGAGATCTCACATGTCGTGGCCACTGCTTGACCAAGTGGCTTTTTTCCCTCTTGTTCTATCGTGAACCCCAAGAGATACACCAACAATTGTAATATATGTCGTAAAGATAGTTTATTTTTTTTTTTTTAGCTGTTATGTGAAATAAGGGTCTTATACGCGCCATATATAATAACCCTTCTTCTTCGCTATTTGGTTTTAACAACATCATCATCAAGTATCATGTCTGTTGGCGTAGGTGATCATGTCTCTCCACAACTCTCGATTTAGACAGTTATTTATCCCGTTTGTTGTAGACCTTCTGCCAAGCCATTCTCTAAAGCTGTCTGGTATCTTTTCTCTTTGCTTCCCTCTATCTCTTCGTCCCTCGATTTTATCAGTTCTCACAATATATCCCAGCTGTTCCTTTCTCATTTTTTTTATACCCTCTTCAATTTCGGTAAGAAGATTGACAGTCACCTATCAGACAAAGATTATCACACTCCCGGATATCTGAAAGGATACAGCATCTCTATATATCTCTGCAGGCTCATTGACACTCCACATATACGAGATCGATTGACGAAACACATAAAGAAAGTATGGTTTTATGCTAAAGAGACATGTATTTATGAATTTGTTAACAAGAAAATGTAATAACCGGTAATGCAGACAAACAACCGCCATAGAAGTGAAATGTGATAGCAAAATACCAAGAAACGTTTTTGTTTTACCCAAGGAAATACACAACACGTTGAATAGTGACATGAAAAGTAAAGTTCTGCCTTTAGTCTATAAGCCGATGTTTCTTTTTGTTTGTTTTTTTTTGGTTAGTGTCCTCCTCTTTGTACATCATTGACACAACAACACAGATATTTTAATCAATTAGAACAAAAACATCCACGAACAACACAAGAGCACAGGTATTTTAATCAATTAGAACAAAAAATCCACGAACAACACAAGAGCACAGGTATTTTAATCAATTAGAACAAAAAATCCACGAACAACACAACTATCTTGAAGTTCCTCGTTTACTGGCGTGTGTAATCATGTCTCTCCACAACTTTTTATATCTACGGTTATCTATCAATTTTATTGTTGACTTTCTTCTTTCTCTACAGTTTTTTATCAATTTTATTGTTGACTTTCTTCTTTCTCTACAGTTTTTTATCAATTTTATTGTTGACTTTCTTCTTTCTCTACAGTTTTTTATCAATTTTATTGTTGACTTTCTTCTTTCTGTACAGTTTTTTTGTATCAGTTTTATTGTTGACTTTCTTCTGTCTGTACAGTTTTTTTTATCAATTTTATTGTTGACTTTCTTCTTTCTCTACAGTTTTTTATCAATTTTATTGTTGACTTTCTTCTTTCTCTACAGTTTTTTTTATCAATTTTATTGTTGACTTTCTTCTTTCTCTACAGTTTTTTTTATCAATTTTATTGTTGACTTTCTTCTTTCTCTACAGTTTTTTTTGTATCAGTTTTATTGTTGACTTTCTTCTGTCTATACAATTTTTTTGTATCAATTTTATTGTTGACTTTCTTCTTTCTCTACAGTTTTTTAATCAATTTTATTGTTGACTTTCTTCTTTCTCTACAGTTTTTTTAATCAATTTTATTGTTGACTTTCTTCTTTCTCTACAGTTTTTTTTATCAATTTTATTGTTGACTTTCTTCTTTCTCTACAGTTTTTTATCATTTTTATTGTTGACTTTCTTCTGTCTATACAGTTTTTTTAATCAATTTTATTGTTGACTTTCTTCTGTCTGTACAGTTTTTTTTCTTATCAATTTTATTGCTGATTTCTTCTATCTCTACAGTTTTTTTTATCAATTTTATTGTTGACTTTCTTCTTTCTGTACAGTTTTTTTTTTTATTTTATTGTTGACTTTCTTCTTTCTGTACAGTTTTTTTTTTTTAAATTTTATTGTTGACTTTCTTCTTTCTCTACAGTTTTTTATCAATTTTATTGTTGACTTTCTTCTTTCTCTACAGTTTTTTATCAATTTTATTGTTGACTTTCTTCTTTCTCTACAGTTTTTTATCAATTTTATTGTTGACTTTCTTCTTTCTCTACAGTTTTTTATCAATTTTATTGTTGACTTCCTTCTATCTCTACAGTTTTTTATCAATTTTATTGTTGACTTTCTTCTTTCTCTACAGTTTTTTATCAATTTTATTGTTGACTTCCTTCTATCTCTACAGTTTTTTATCAATTTTATTGTTGACTTCCTTCTATCTCTACAGTTTTTTATCAATTTTATTGTTGACTTCCTTCTATCTCTACAGTTTTTTATCAATTTTATTATTGACTTCCTTCTATCTTTATCATCATCACTAAGTGCCGTTTCCAGATCGAAAGTTGGCTGCCATGGAGCGCCATTCCGCTCTGCCTCTTGTTTTGATAGTACAGGTTGTCATAGGCTGACTTTAACTCATTTGATGCTGCTCGTCCATGGTCGTCTTGGTCTGTCTTTGCCTCTTTTACTTTATATTTGCCCTTCCAAGATTACTTTTAGTAGGCTGTTGTGTCTTGTAACATGTCCTAAAATTCGCATTTGCATTGTTTGAATTGTGTTTAGTAGTTCTTTTTTTATTTTTAGTTGTTTTAAGACTTCATCGTTTGCTTTCTTTTCTGTCCATCCAATTCTACCTATTCTAATCCACAGTTCAGAGGCTTCAATTTTCTCTTCTGTTTTCTTGTCTAATGTCTCTGTTTCTGCACCATACAGGAATGTTGAGAAGATATAACACTTTCGTATTTTCTTAATTTTAGCCATGGTGTAATTTATTTTGATGTTAGTATGTTCTTCATGACATTAACATTACTTTTTGCCATGCCTATTCTTTGGTTTTATTTCAGTTTTACATTTTCCAGCACTGGTTATATCATGGCCAAGGTATTTGTAGTTCTGAACTGTCTCCAGGTCTATTCCTTCAAATTTGATATCCACTCGTAGGTTTTTAGTATTATCTTTGTTTATAATCATAGTTTTAGTCATTTTGATATTCAAATTTAATCCATATTTTTTGCTTGTCATGTTTATTTCATGAAGTAATTGTTGCAGATTTTTAGGATTTTCTGCTAGTTGTACAGTATCATCAGCATATCTTAGGTTATTGATTATCTTTCCATTAATGTTTAAGCCTGGCATCTCTGTGAAGTTTTTAAAGATTTGCTCAGTGTAAAGATTGAACAAGCTTAGTGATAAGATGCTTACATGTCTTGCTCCTCGCTTTATATCAATAGATGGACAGTTCTCTTTGTTATATTTTATTATTGCTGTTTGTTCCTATAATAAATTATATATTAGTCTAATATTGTTTGTTATTCTCTTTAGTTTTACTTCAATTTTATTCATTACAGGATTGTGATCTCAGTTAATATCTGCTCCTGGATAGGACTTTCTTGACGCTGTTTCGCAGCTTATTTTATATCATTATGTGGTCTATTTGATTCCTCTTCTTATCTCAAGGGCTTTTCCATGTGTATAATTTATTTTTCTCTTGCTGAAAGTAGGTGTTACATATTATCAGGCTGTTTTCTCTACAAAATAATATTAATCATTCTCCTCTTTCATTTCTTTTTCCTAAACCATGATTTCCTATAATTGTCTTATGTCCACCGTTTATTCTTTATTTAACCCATTGTAATCAAGATGTCCGAAGATTTCACTCGTTTTATAACTTTATTCTATCTCTATAGGTGTATATATTTTATCCGTTTCCCCTTTTTAATATTCTTCCTTCAATATTTCCAGTTGTCGCAATTTATTCCGGCTGGTTTGATTTAGCCAAACAGAGATGAATATGTCTTCCTGTTGGTTCTGTTTATGCCTCTTTGAAACACCCCCATTAGTCTCTTAGTTGTCTATGGTATTTACAGCGCTCTGCTACAGTTAACATTTCTTTAACTCCAAAAATGTTCTTGTATGTTCTCCGATTGTACAGGATTCATATCCGTAAACAAAAGCTGACTCCACATAGCGCTGAAGATCTATTTTGTTTATTCTCATTGCCAAAAATGGGTTGCATATTATTTTGCTCCTTTATTTTAAAATTCAACCTCTGTCTGATTTGTTCGGTACATAACCTTTGATGTATTTCTACCAACTTAAGCTAACACCGTGTTTAGGTATTGTCATGAGCTATGACTGTACAAGGAATTTCGTGATTCTCCTTTGCCCTCCCTTGATTTATTTATGGTTAAATCCGATGACCTTTGACCTAAAAATCCACCTAGAAGCAACGCCAGAAAATACAGAATATGAATGTTCGTTAGCACACTTGTTATGGTACCGGAAGGTACGAATTTGATCATGATTTCGGCTGTGAGCTGTAATGTGTGTTTTCTGTTTTTGTTCCTGATTTCTCTCATGACGTTACACTACTCTCTTTTTCTGTATAATTTATATTCGTTTGTGGCTTTGGTGTCGCCTCTAACAATAAATTTGTTCGTTGTTTTAGTTAATATTATCTTGAGATGGCATTTGTCAGAGTACACAGATGACAATGTCACATACAACAGGTTTGCTTGCATATGTTCTTGAGAGAGAGAGAGAGAGAGAGAGAGAGAGAGAGAGAGAGAGAGGACAAAAAAGCTGAAAGAAAGCCCTTGACATAAAAGAACTCCACTACTTAATCGATGAGACATGTTAGTCTAAGGCTAAGGAAGACAACCGTAAATAAACTAAAGAAAGAATGGGAAAGCCCCTCTTGTCGATTCCTAGAGATTTTCATGTGTCGCCACAAAATAACAACAGCTAAAGAGCAATGAGAATTTCTGAAGGAGAGCAAGACAAGAAGAAAGATTGATACCGCTGTCATCGCTTCATCGCCCTAAGATAAAAGGGAGCATCTTGAATACATTGTGACAACAGGAAAAACATGAGATTTTGTCCCGTGCCATGGTGGAGGGGTCAAAACAACATTATGACACACGATGAGCTGACACTGCCAATTTGATTTACACGAGATAGTTCAGACACTCTCAAAATCGGCAGCAAATTAGTCCAGTCTAATCGAGTGTGCAACAGAGAAATCAAAACCATCACTCTAAAGAAACGCAAAACAGGATGGAAGCAAATATTACAAACAAACGACTAGTTGTAGCAATTCATCAACTAAAAAGCACGCCAACATTTAGACCACTGCAGTTGCTGGAGACACCTCTACCAGCTAGGTGTAGCACACATCTATGGGTGTCACATCTACCAGCTAGGTATAGCACACATCTATGGGTGTCACATCTACCAGCTAGGTATAGCACACATCTATGGGTGTCACATCTACCAGCTTGTTGTAGCACACATCTATAGGTGTCATCTCTACCAGCTAGGTGTAGCACACATCTATGGTTGTCACCTTTACCAGCTAGGTGTAGCACACATCTATGGGTGTCATCTCTACCAGCTAGGTGTAGCACACATCTATGGTTGTCACCTCTACCAACTAGGTGTAGCACACATCTATGGATGACACTTCTACAGGCTAGGTGTAGCACAGTGAATCAATTCAGAGGAAGAGGTATGTTTGCAGCACTCGGAAAAAATGACAAATAATCAACAACAGAAAAAAAAAATTTTAAATATGGACCAAGGTAGGATCGAACCCGTACTCAGTGGCACAGCGCCTTGCCACGAAAAGCCAAACGCTAGGGAACACTGCCACTCAGCTAACTAAAAAATTAGCTTCGTAGGCAAAGTCTTTTCGCGAAGGCTTTCCTATGACTATAGCATATGGATGTCACCTACCGGCTTGGTCTAGCACACATCAATGAATGTTACCTCTACCTGCTTGGTGTAGCACACATTGATGAATGTTACATATACCGGCTTGGTGTAGCACTCATCGATGAATGTCACCTCTACCTGCTTGGTGTAGCACACATTGATGAATGTTACATATACCGGCTTGGTGTAGCACACATCGATGAATGTCATCTCCACCGGCTTGGTGTAGCACGCATTGATGAATGTCATCTCCACCGGCTTGGTGTAGCACACATTGATGAATGTTGTCTCCATCGGCTTGGTGTAGCACACATCGATGAATGTCATCGCCACCGGCTTGGTGTAGCACACATCGATGAATGTCATCTCCACCGGCTTGGTGTAGCAAACATTGATGAATGTTACATATACCGGCTTGGTGTAGCACTCATCGATGAATGTACATATACCGGCTTGGTGTAGCACACATAGATGAATGTCATCTCCACCGGCTTGGTGTAGTAAACATTGATGAATGTCATCTCCACCGGCTTGGTGTAGCACACATTGATGAATGTCATCTCCACCGGATTGGTGTAGCAAACATTGATGAATGTCATCTCCACCGGCTTGGTGTAGCACACATTGATGAATGTCATCTCCACCGGCTTGGTGTAGCACACATTGATGAATGTCATCTCCACCGGCTTGGTGTAGCACACATTGATGAATGTCATCTCCACCGGCTTGGTGTAGCACACATTGATGAATGTCATCTCCACCGGATTGGTGTAGCAAACATTGATGAATGTCATCTCCACCGGCTTGGTGTAGCACACATTGATGAATGTCATCTCCACCGGCTTGGTGTAGCACACATTGATGAATGTCATCTCCACCGGCTTGGTGTAGCACACATTGATGAATGTCATCTCCGCCGGCTTGGTGTAGCACACATTGATGAATGTCATCTCCACCGGCTTGGTGTAGCACACATTGATGAATATCATCTCCGCCGGCTTGGTGTAGCACACATTGATGAATGTCATCTCCACCGGCTTGGTGTAGCACACATTGATGAATGTCATCTCCACCGGCTTGGTGTAGCACACATTGATGAATGTCATCTCCACCGGCTTGGTGTAGCACACATTGATGAATGTCATCTCCACCGGCTGGTGTAGCACACATTGATGAATGTCATCTCCAACGGCTTGGTGTAGCACACATTGATGAATGTCATCTCCACCGGATTAGTATAGCACACATTGATGAATGTTATCTCCACCGGATTGGTGTAGCAAACATTGATGAATGTCATCTCCACCGGCTTGGTGTAGCACACATTGATGAATGTCATCTCCACCGGATTGGTGTAGCACACATTGATGAATGTCATCTCCACCGGATTGGTGTAGCAAACATTGATGAATGTCATCTCCACCGGCTTGGTGTAGCACACATTGATGAATGTCATCTCCACCGGATTGGTGTAGCACACATTGATGAATGTCATCTCCCACGGCTTGGTGTAGCACACAACAATGAATGTCACCTCTACCCGCTTGGTGTAGCCGGTAGCCGAGTTAGGAAAACCACCCGACTGGACTCCCGACGTTCGGACAACCCGTGTTCGATTCCCGCTGGGAGCAGTGTGAATTGTACTCGTGGTTGGAAAAAATAAATACCCCCACGGTCGACCCAGCCGTTGGCAGAAATGGGTACCAGGGTGTTACCCTGGGAAGGTGAGAAATGTTGCTTCGCATGTGAGTTTCGATGCTTGAGGCGGCACTATACAGAAATCTCCGAACATTTCTGGATTGGCTGCCGAGCACATATGGGTGTAAACTCGCGTGCTAACACGCCGGTTCAAGTCTCGTAACATACCTTTTACATCTATGGATGTTACGTCTACCGGCTAGTTGTAGCACACATCTATGCTATGGATGCCACATCTACCAGCTAGGTGTAGTACACATCGATGGACGTCACAGGAGCACAGACTATGGAACATATTCTACTTGAGTGTAAAACCGATGCCAGTCTACTGCTACATAATACCTGGCCTAACAACATAGCTATTGCGGAGACTGTTCATGGATCAAAAGATGACTGCGAATTCTCTCTTGGCAAACGGGGAAAAGACATAGTATGCCCCTCAAATTAAATATCAAAATCGAAGGAAGAGAGAGAGACAGAGATGGGTGGGGTATAGTGAAATATAATACCAGTCTACAGCTCTTAAATTGACTGTGTTTAAAACAATTATATAATTAGTTCACAAACAGGAGAAAGTAATGCTGAAGCAGATAATGGTAGAGAATGTAATGCTGGAACAGGTAATGATAGAGAAAGTAATAGTGGTGAATGTAATGTTGGGACAGGTAATGATGGAGAAGGTAATGATGGAGAAAATAATGATACAGAGGTTAATGCTGGAACAGGTAATGATGGATTAGGTAATGATGGTAAAGGTAATGATGAAAAAGCTAATAATAGAGAAGGTAATGATGGAGAATGTAATTCTGGAACAGGTAATGAAGGAGGAAGTAATGATGGAGAAATTAATCATGGAGAAAATAATGATAGAGATGATAATGCTGGAGCAGGTAATGATGGAGAAGGTAATGATGGAAACGGTAATGATGGAGAAGCTATTAATGGAGATGGTAATGATGGAAATGGTGACTATGGAGAAGATAATGATGGAGAGGGTAATGACAACGACGAAGATCACTGACTCCTTTTAAGTATAGCTGTTGTAGTGTGTTCAATACTTCCACCCCCACAACATTACATGCAGCGGGACGTCCGTTCTCGTGTTGGTGTTTACACCGTCAGACAACAGCTTCCGAATGGAAAACCATTTAGCCCCGCCCTATTTTGGAGAAAATGAAAACACTTTTCATGGGAGAGCGTAATCTAGAGACAGCATAAGAACGTGCTGTAAAAATGTTTTTCGTCCAGAAATTGATAACTTTGCTATTTAATGGAGATAACAATCGATACAAGAGCCGAAATCGTCTTAATGCCTGTTGATAAAATTCAACTCTGACAACGTCTCTCATTCAGTATGTTGCCCATCATCATCATCAAGTGCCGAATCCGCATCGAAGGTTGGCTACCATGGAGTGCCATTCCGCTCTGTCTCTTGCTTTGATGGTGCTTATTGTTATAGGCTGACCTGTCCATCTTTTGATGTTACTCGTCCATGTTAGTCTTGTTCTGCCTCTTTTACCTTGCATTATCCTTTCTAGTATTACTTTTAGTAGGCTGGTGTTTCTTTTAATATGCCCCAAAAATTTCATTTGTCTTGTTCTAATTGTGTTTAGTAGTTCACTTTTCATTTTTAGTTGTTTTAAGACTTCACCATTTGTTTTCTTTTGTTTCCATCCAATTCTACCTATTCTTCTATAAATCCACATTTAAAAGGCTTTGATTTTCTGTTCTGTTTTCTTGTCTAATGTCCATGTTTCTGTGCCTTACAGGAATATTGAGAAGATATAACATTTTGCTATTCTTAGTTTTAGCCCTGGTGTTATTTGTTTTTTATGTTAATATACTTTTCATGGCATTAAAATTACTTTTTGCCATTCCTTTTCTTTTGTTTATTTCAGTTTACATTTGTCATCCCTGGTTATAGTATGTCCAAGGTAGTTGTAGCTCTGAGCTGTCTCCAGTGTATTTCTTAAACTTTGATATGTATTTGTAGGTCTTGAGAATTTTCTATCCTTATGATCATAGTTTTAGTCTTTTTGATATTCATATCTAGTCCACATTTTTTGCTTGTCGTGTTTATTTCATTAAGTAATTGTTGTAGATCTTTAGAATTTTCTGCTAGTAGTACAGTATTATCATCATATCTTAGGTTATTGATTATCTTTCCATTAATGTTTAGGCCTGGCATCTCTGTGATATTTTTAAAGATTCGCTCAGTGTATAGATTGAACAAGCTTGGTGATAGGATGCATCCTTGTCTTACTCCTTTTTTACATTGTTGTCTCTTTAGTATGTTGCTAGTTGATTTAATGTTAGTTACAACTCATATTTTCATTACTGTTCTTGTATTATGCTTTTATCTACATAAGTGCTAAGGGACTACCTTTGTGGCGGTGTTTCAATGACTCTCTCCATTCAACCCAAATGTAAAAATAATTATTAATTTGACTGAGGGAAGGTATTACAAGTAAGAACAAACACTGGCCCCTCTAGCCTGCAAATACTGTGGCATAGGTATGTGTTGTGTATTGTATTTCCACTCATGAATTTATGTTGGAAATCACGACTTTCTTCAATCTCTTGATCTTTGTCTTTGTTTAAACTGGCACACCTTACATTTAACAACGAACAGGAAACCTTTCTTGATTTACTTTTATCTACATTAAGATGTTCATATGGAACCACATTTAATCATGTCTCTCTTACAAGTAAAGTAAAAAGTAAAGTACCCCGTCACGCCAAGTGGCGTATAGGGAATATGGTGTTAGTGACCATACATTTTACAGACCTTCATGATTTTTGGGGTAATGTGGTCGATATTACGCCCGTGCCGCTTAACTTTCCCAGAAAAAAATCCGGTACCCATTAGAGGCTGGGTGAACCGGAAGCCGTCGGTTGGGATCAAACCCTACCCCTTGTACTTTTTAGTCCAGTTCACTAACCACTGAGCTATCGCGGCTCCCTCTCTTACACGTGAAAAATAGTAATTTATGCAAGTTTTGAGTTTAAAGAGGTGCCTATTTTAAACTTGTCACATTTAAGAAAGATAACCTGTAAAACGAAAGAAGTGTACTAATTAGGTGAAGTTATTTTGATTATTCCTAGTCAAAATTGTTCTATTGTCACTTGATCTGTTCCTTCCAAGCTCACCAGATCGCTCATTAACTGAGGTTAAGGCAAAGAAACGCAAATGAATGCATAAAAATGCGAAGCTGCAATAAAGCTAAATGTGAGGAAGAATTTAAAAAAAAAGAAAAATCGTGTGGTACTAGCTTTATGTGACTGATAGACGACACAGTTTTGAAAGACGTTTCTGTGTGTGAGCGTTGTTTGTTTGTTCCTGCTGAAGGACTATTGAGCCGGAACGTCGTTCAAATCTGTGTCGTCTATCAGTCACGTAAAGCTTTTACCATACCGCTCATTTTCTGCTTTGAAGCGCATACCAAGTTACTGTCGGTGCACTCAGTGAAACAGGGAATGGATGAGGGTGTGTGAAACAGTGTGTAGCAGGGCAATAAGAGAAACAGAGCATTGATGAGAGTTGAATGAAACAGGGAATGGATGAGGGTGTGTGAAACAGTGTGTAGCAGGGCAATAAGAGAAACAGAGCATTGATGAGAGTTGAATGAAACAGGGAATGGATGAGGGTGTGTGAAACAGTGTGTAGCAGGGCAATAAGAGAAACAGAGCATTGATGAGAGTTGAATGAAACAGGGAATGGATGAGGGTGTGTGAAACGGTGTGTAGCAGGGCAATAAGAGAAACAGAGCATTGATGAGAGTTGAATGAAACAGACGATATTAGTAGAGAAATAATAAACATCTAGGGGAGACAAGCAGAAGTGGTCAGGTGTGAGTGAGTGAACTGTTTTGGAAAAAGGCGAAATAAGCATGAATGGGTGAGTGTTTTAAGGGGAAGTAGAGAGATAAGAATAGACGTAGATTTTAGAGACAGAGGGCATTTGAGCCGGGGTCCAGTGCGGACGTCTGGAGAAATCCAGTCGCTTACCGCGGACTAGAAAAGAGTAGTTGATAGATGAAAGTTAAGATAAATATAGGGCGGCAGAAATTAGTTTAGTTGTTGTATTTCCAGGAGTTGTGATTGTAGTTACTAAATGTTGTGTTAGATATAAAGAAATAGAATAGGTGTGTTTGTAGCTGTTAAGGTTAGGGTTACCTTCTCGGCACAGAAAACTGATTGTGAATCAGTGCAATCGACACAATGGGACATTGCTGGAAATGTGTGGATTATCCAACACTCGCCGACTTCGAGGAAGTCGTAGCGGGAAGTTTAGGAAGCTTATGACTAAGCTTCTACCATGAAGAGAGACTTTTATCGATCATCTAGATCGCACCCATAAGTGGAAACTTCGTGCAAGATTCCACAGAGACGTAGTAGGCTTACGAGCAGCTGCTACAGTGAACCATTGGTTTGATCGATCGTGTCGATCGCAAACACAACTGGAAACTTCAAGAAAGATTCCTTAGAGACTTTTACCGATCGTGTAGATCGTACACATCATTGGGAAACTTCAAGTAAGGTTCCTCAGAGACTTGGGAGCTTATGACTAGCTTCTACGACACACAATTGAACTTGTTAGTCAAGTAGTTTACACAGAGTTAGGAACTCGAGAAGAGTTCCACAGATTTTGGGCTGTATGGTCAGTCCTTGAGGAATGCACCTGAGGGTGGCACTATTGTTAACCATGGGAGGGAATTATCACTGTCAATATATGCACTGTTAATTTGTGAAATGTTTGTATGATCCGGACATGCGCCTTGTCAAATAAAGATGTTTTGTGTGTAGTAAGGACTTGTGTTGAGTCATTAAAACATCTTTCAGTGTTCCAACGGTCTAGCGAGTGAACGGACTGAGAAGTCGCGGGGAATTGAGAAGTTACAACGTGAAGTACTAAACTATAGATCATAACGGTCCAAGGAGAGTAGCAACGGCATAACGTGAAGTACGAGGCATCAATCATGGCGGTCCCAAGGACTGGCATGGGCAGTTAGAGCAAGGGGCTGATCATGAAGAGTGGCGAGCAACTCGTCATTCAGCAATCCGGCCATCAGCAGCATCACGAGCCCTCGCTCATCGTGCGAAAGCACATCTGGTAAATGGGCTCGTTATGAAGAGGAATGATTACAGGCTCAAGGTTGACGAGCGGTCAGTCGATCGTTCATGAGTCGGCATTTCATCGGTCACGACTTTGATCATCATGGTTATTAGAAATTGAGCTTCAAGTTTATTCTTGCAAGTGAGGGAGAGACAGGTCATTGTTTTATGACAGTTGAGTATTATGAGTATTAGTATTACAGCTCTCTCTACCTCCCAAGAGATGTTACATCGACTCTCTCTCTCTCTTGCGCTCGCGCAAACATTCATTATTACATCAGAGTCAAGATGGTTTAAGCGGCTAGAGTTTCATTTCTATAGAACATGACATTTTTACGACACTTAACATTGAAAGACTCATTTTTAAAAATTTTAATAAAAAGGTTATGATAAAGAAAGGCAGCTGGAATAAATAAACAAATGAAAAGATGCACACCGTTTCAAGGTTTTTGGAAATATGCCAACATTAGATGTAGTCAGATGCCAGTTGTTTAAAATTGATGTATATTTTACCTTACAATAAAGCATTTTACATAAATGAAAAAAAAATATTAATAGCACGTTTATTATATTATCAGTATTTTACATTAACTCTTTCCATACGTTGCGCCGCTCTGTGCGCCGAGCCGATTTCGTACTTCTCGCAGCATAGTGCGGCACGCTCAATTTGATTAGCGTGAACGCCATCAAACTTTATTCATTTTACTTGTCTTGTATCATCTTGGCATTGGTAAAATCTAATACCTTGTTCAATTGTCGAAAAATTCATATATAATATGTTATATGTTAGATAAATATAAATATGTAGATTGATTCTTAAAACCATGAACAATTTTGTCTCTGAAATCTCTTCCGTTGCGTCGATAAAAAGCTTCCGTACGGAAAGAGTTAATAATATTGCTATAATAAAATGTACATATAATGGGTGAAAGTCATTCTATTATTTTTTTAAAATAAAACTTCCATACTGTAGCACACCTAGTATCATGGAACAGGAGGCGTCACTGACCTTACTTCAGCGCTACACATTAAAGTCACTACAAATATACAGGTCTAAAGTCGTACTAACGACCGTGTGGCTAATGGGATCCTGAACATAATCTTGGGGTAAAGGACAACGAGTCACTGTCACCTGTCACGCATGTAGTAATAGGTAACTAAGGAGGTTGGGCTTAAGGTCTTCGTCGATGTTACGTAATTCGTTCATCTGAGCTGCCTGTGTTAGTGTGTGGCAGGAGTGTTTCATACTGGGAATGCTCTGAGGTCATCTGAGCTATCTGTGTTAGTGTGTGGCAGGAGTGTTTCATACTGGGAATGCTCTGAGGTCATCTGAGCTATCTGTGTTAGTGTGTGGCAGGAGTGTTTCATACTGGGAAATGTGCTGAGGTCATCTGAGCTGCCTGTGTTAGTGTGTGGCAGGAGTGCTTCATACTGGGGAATGTGCTGAGAAGGTCATCTGAGTTGTTTGTATTCGTGAGTGGCAGGAGTGCTTCATACTGGATAATGTGCTGAGAAGGTCATCTGAGCTGTTTGTATTCGTGAGTGACAGGAGTGCTTCATACTGGGGAATGTGTTGTGGACGGATCTGAGCATTACAGAGTTGTCCTTTGTACAAGGATACGAGTAAGCCGGTGACATTCTGAGTAGAACCTTTAAACTTTCCTTTTTGTTGACAAAAATGAAAATATGTAAGTACCCACTGGACATACAGTGATAGGATTATACTACTCAAGTTGAAAGCAAAACCATTCGACATAGCAATAACACAAACATACGCACCTACTCAGGAATATACAGATGAACAAATGGAGGCATACTATAAATATTCTAAATAAATGTATGAAGCAGGTGAAATCATCAGCCATCTTGATTGTAATGGATGATATGAACGCTAAAGTAGGAAAAGGTAGATGTAAGACCATTATAGAAAATCGTGGTTTAGAAAAAAGAAATGAAAGAGGAGAAAAGTTAATACAATTTTGTGAAAAAAACAAGCTATTAATATGTAACATCTGCTTTCAGCAAGATAAAAGGTAACTATACATATGGAGTAGCCCTGGAGATAAGATGTGGAATCAATTAGACTATATAATAAAAACGATAGCTTCCGTAACAGCGTTAAAAAGCCAAAACCTATCCAGAAGCAGATATTAACACAGATCGCAACCTGTAATGATTAAAATGAAAGTCAAAGTAAAGAGAAACAAACAATAGACTAATTAATCAACAATAACTCTAGACATAACATCCTTAAATCAAAATAATATGTTAAAGATACTTATACAATAATGGCAGCCGCGATAGCTCAGTGGTTAGCGAACTGGACTACAAAAGGACAAGAGATAGGGTTCGTTCCCAAATTACGGCTTCCGGTTCACCCAGCCTTTAATGGGTACCGCATTTTTTTGTTTGGGGAGGGGGGGGGGTAAACGGCACGGGTGTAATACCGACCACATTACGCCAAAAATCATGTGCCGAGGGTCTGTAAAATTTATGTTCACTAACACCAATTCCCTATACGCCACTTGGCGTGACGGGGTACTTTACTTTACAAAAAAATTACTTATACAATACAATCATCACGATCATGCAGCATTAAAATAAATAGCCGACTGGGCTACCGATATTCGGGCAACCGGTGTTCGATTCTCGCTTGATGCTGTGTGAGTTGTTCTCGTGGGTGGAAAAAAATACCACTGCGGTCGACCCATCCGCTGGCAGAAATGAGTACCAGGGTATAATACTCTGAGAAGGTGAGGAATGCCGCCTCGCATCGTGAGTTTCGATGCTTGAAGCGACACTTCGAAATCACCGAACACTTCTGGACAGGCGGCCGAGCACATTTGGGTGAATACTCGCTTGCTTAGACGTCGATTTAAGTCTCGTACTTTTCCTTTACTTTCATAGGGTCTCTTTTGACTTCAAGAGGTATCCAATTCTATTTTTGGTGTGGCATTTCTTTTTTACCACGGAGATATCCAGTTCATATATGATCTTTTGTCCACATGACTTATACAGTTCCTGTAACTGTATTGAATATATTTTGATCACAGAACTGATACAACTCCTGTAACTGTATTGAATATCTTTTGACCACAGAACTTATACAACTCCTGTAACTGTATTGAATATCTTTTGATCACAAACTTATCCAGTTCCTGTAACTGTATTGAATATCTTTTGGTCACAGAACTGATACAGTTCCTGTAGCTGTGTTGAATATCTTTTGATCACAGAACTGATACAGTTCCTGTAGCTGTGTTGAATATCTTTTGGTCACAGAACTGATACAGTTCCTGTAGCTGTGTTGAATATCTTTTGGTCACAGAACTGATACAGTTCCTGTAACTGTATTGAATATCTTTTGATCACAGAACTGATACAGTTCCTGTAGCTGTGTTGAATATCTTTTGGTCACAGAACTGATACAGTTCCTGTAACTGTATTGAATATCTTTTGATCACAGAACTGATACAGTTCATGTAACTGTATTGAATATCTTTTGGTCACAGAACTGATACAGTTCCTGTAGCTGTGTTGAATATCTTTTGGTCACAGAACTGATACAGTTCCTGTAACTGTATTGAATATCTTTTGATCACAGAACTGATACAGTTCCTGTAGCTGTGTTGAATATCTTTTGGTCACAGAACTGATACAGTTCCTGTAACTGTATTGAATATCTTTTGATCACAGAACTGATACAGTTCCTGTAGCTGTGTTAAATATCTTTTGGTCACAGAACTGATACAGTTCCTGTAACTGTATTGAATATCGTTTGATCACAAAACTTATCCAATTCCTGTAACTGTATTGAATATCTTTTGATCACAAAACTTATCCAGTTCCTGTAACTGTATTGAATATCTTTTGATCACAAAACTTATCCAGTTCCTGTAACTGTATTGAATAGCTTTTGGTCACAGAACTAATACAGTTCCTGTAGCTGTGTTGAATATCGTTTGATCACATGACGTATTCAGTTTCGTTTTTGTTCTGTTCTATTATAATTTACACAGTTCTTAATGGACCATTTTACATTTCTTTGTTGATCATTTCCAAATTTGTGTGAAAATATTGTTGTTTCTGTTTATAATGATTGTCGAATATTTGAGCTATAAAGAAAGTTTTGCGTTAATTGTAATTGAAATATCGCAAATCGAACATCCATTAGCGTCTTAGATTGCATTAAAAGCATCATTTAATAAAATGTCTTTTGTACAACATCTGGGAGAAACATACGTAATTATGTGGCCATATAATGAGAAGGGAACAGCTGGGGCACAGTGAGATTACAAGGAAACATTGAGGGAAGCGAAAGAGGAGAAACAATGAAACAAAAGAAAGGAAGGATATACAAGACAAGATTCTAGGGGATGAGTAGCAGGAACTCAAAAAGAGAAGTCATAAATAACTGAAAGTTGTGGAAACATGATCACTTACGCCAGCAGACACGGTACATTTAGTCGATGATGATGACTGACCATTACTGTCGGCTTTGTCGTTTATAAATAACTCTTCTGCATGTTTCCCAAAAATACGTACATCATCATCATCATGTACCACGCCTGCTGGCGGTGGTGATCATGTCTCTCCTCATCTGTCGATCTCTACAGTTATTTATCATCGCTGTTATTGACCTTCGACCAAGCCATTCTCTTAACTGTCTGGTATCGTTTCTCTTTGTTTACCTCTATCTCTTCGTCCCTCAATTTTTTCAGTTGTTACAATATATTCCAGTTGTTCTCTTCTCATTACATGGCCAAAAAATGATGATTGTTTCTTCCTAAAATTGGAAATTAGCTCTCATATTGCTTTGACCTCTTTCAGAACATTTTCATTACACTTCTTAGCTGTCCATGGTATTCTCAACATTCTTCTGTAAAACCACATTTCTACAGCCTCCAGTGATTTTCTTATCTCCTGTCCTCTTGTCCATTATTCGCTTCCATATGTTAATACTGGGTCTTTTACCAATTTTCTCAATATGGTAAACGTTTCTTCGACTTAAGAATATACATTATTCCGTTGCTTTGGAGAAAATGTTTAAAAAGTTGAACTGGTTGTTTATTTTGCGAAATAGTAACAGTAAAATGCGCTCCAAGTTTTAAATCTTGTAGACTGAAATCGAAACTCAACATGTAGCATCTTTGCGGCCACATTTCATATTCTTTTATATTCATTATTTTACTTTCGTTTACCGACGAACTAATTCTTTTTGTAGTATTCTTTAGTATTAGAGGTTATTGCATTCATAGGATTTTATTTACACTGTGTGACCATAAGTTACCCTTTAAATTTGTTCAAATATTCTGTATGACGTAACTTTGGAAAAAAACACCGAATGTGTAATCCGGAAAATGGTATAAAGATGAAGAGAGATGGAGATGGAGAGAGATGGAGAGGATAGGAGATTCAACTTGAAGAAGAATATTGTTTGGAACCTCCAATTTATTGATACATTATTAACCTGACTGTATACAAGGAAAACACTTGAAGATAAAACATTTCCTCAATTCGATACAATCTTATCACCATTTACATTGGACTAACTGTGGTAAACATTTTAGAGAATTTTTTTTTTATTGTTCATTTTAATAATACTTTTTTATTGATATTATTCATATGTTATTGTTATATTAATGTTTTATTTATTTATTTTATTTTTAAATATTGTTTTCATTATTTTTAAAATATATATTATGATTTTTTTTTTTATTGTAATGAACTTAAAAAATATTTTTAAAATTATTTTTTAAATATTATTTTTATTTTTTTTCGTATTTTAAAAAAAATTAATTATTCATTTTTTATTTACTTTTTAAATATCTTTTTTAAATCAATTTTTTATTAAATTTTTATATATATTTTATTACTTTTTAAAAAATAATTTTCATTTATATTATTTTTTTCTTACTTTTTCCTCCCCTTAGAGAGCAACTATTTTTTTTAGTTTAAAAACAGATTCTCCAGAAATTGTAAAATAGGGACTCTCTCTCTCTCTCTCTCTCTCTCTCTCTCTCTGCGATCAGGACTCAATCAGAGCAGGATTCCAGACTCTTACATGAAGTCAGCTGTCCGGTTAAGTGTGTTGATCGCCCCCACAGACAGAACATCACAATTAGAGTCTTCCAGATCCACTCTGATTGAACACCCGTTAAAACGTTGCACTGTGTTCTGCGCCAGTGGCACAGTGCATCCGATTTCAGCCAGCATTTTCTTCAGGTTTGATTTCCTTAGTCTTTGATTGTCCCCAATCTTCCTGCAAGGCAGCAGATTGTCTTTTCTGTACGGCGATTCTGCCCTTAGATCGTCCGCCCTTCCAGGTTTACGAGCACCATCTGCCCGAGTCACTAGAGGTGATTAACACAGACATGCACACACAAAGATATGAGATGTGACTAACACAGACATGCACACAGCGATACGAGGCATGGCTAACACTGACACACATCAAGATATGAGATATGACTAACACAGACATACACGCAAAGATATAACGCGTGACTAACATAGATATGCACACACAAAGATATGACACATGACTAACATAGACATACACACACAAAGATATGACACATCACTAACATAGACGAGCACACAAAGATATGATAAATGACTAACATAGACATGCACACATACAGATATGAGATGTGACTAATATAGCCATGCACACACGAGAATATGAGATGTAACAAACACAGACATGCACACAAAGATATGAAATATGACTGACATAGACATGCACACAAAGATATGAGGTATGACTAAGCACAGACACACATAAAGATATGAGACACGATTAACACGGACACACCAAGATATGAGATATGACTAACATGACACACACCAAGAAATGAGCCATGGCTAGCACGGATATACACTAAGATATGAACCCTGGCCAGCACAGACACACACTAAGATATGAATCATGACCAGCCCAGACACACACTAAGATGTGAGCCATGGTCAGCACATACACCCACCAAGATATCAGCCATGGCTATCGCAGACACCTACTAAGATATGAGATACGACTAGCACAGATAAACACTGAGAATTGAGCCCAGGGCTCAATCTCAATTCTCGAGAAGCAGAAGAGGAGGTAGAAGAGCAGCGATCGCGAAAGGTATCCATATGCTTGGGTTTGTTGTAGTCGGCAGACTCTTAACGTGGGAATCATCGACATACGAGACGCAGGCCCCGGTTAACTGTTCACAGGTTCCGTTCAAACAGTTGTCCGGAGATTTGAGAGTGCAGTCTGACCCTTAGAACGTTCCCTTCCATGTATAGTTCCCGGTTGACTGTTCACAGGTGTCGTTGAAACAGTTGTCTGGATATTAGAGAGTGCAGTCTGACCCGTAGTACGTTTTCTTGCACGTACAGTCTGCACTTTCCGTGTCACATATGATGTCACAGCCATCAGAACACGTCTGTTCGCACTGTACCCAAAATTACCATCGGGACAAGTGTCATTACAGGTATAGCCAGGATGTTTACATTGTAGGCATTTTCCGGATTTTTTCTCACATAAAGGACAGACACTGAGACAAGACCTGGACCAGTCGTGTCCATAGTGAACAGTTGCCGTGACACGTGCCGATGATGACGGTGCAGCCTTTGCTACACACACTACAGACTTCACAAAACGACCCAGAATGCCCGTCCAGACAACAGGTGTCTGTAAATGTTTGCACCTCACACACCGTCAGTGCAAGGTGGGCCTGCGAAATGGTCAGTGAGAACTCAATCTTAATGTGTGCCATTGGCGTTTGTGTGGTGACTACAATAGTGTTCACAGAAACATTAGGGTATGATATATCATTATACTGGAACTCTACGCCGCCACTGTCAGAGAAAGCCTTTAGAGTGGCATTCTTTACCCGAATCATAGTGCTAGCTCGATGATAGATTCGAATGGTGTGAATCTTCTGGGGCGTGGCAAAGTTCAGATACCAGTAAACAGGATTGGTTCCACTTCTCAATTTTGTGTGTGTGCAGTCATTGTCATAGAGATTGATCTTTGTTTTGCCATTAACTGCGGCCTCTGGTCCACATCCGTCTCATGTATAACAAGCATTAAATGTGTCGGTCTGGTTTGTGTTCTGTTGAAGAGCCACATTCCGACCCCCGCCAATGTAGATGAAGCAGATATTTGCAACTATCGCCCCTTCAATCCGTAACCTGTTGATCAGACCAGCCCCAGAGCAAAAGATATCAATCTCGTGCTGACAAACCCTGATTCATTGTTACATGAGGAACAACCATTTAGTTTTACCGTGAAACTGTCCGGATGTGTTAAGTCATTCACATAAATCCTAACCCAGGAGAACGGCAAGGTTTGATTGAGAGTTGCCTCAACTGATGTAGAATTTGTGTCCGGATTACATGTGGTGTCGTTGTTATCAAACAGGAAAGTGGGTTCAGATTTATTGGGCGTATTTGTACACGTAATTGTACGCGTATTTGCGCGTAATTGAGATCCAAGTACTGACACTGGGGTCCGAAATATTCGTGCTGACAACTGTCATTGTTCGGGCATGACCCTGTAGTTTTGTCACAAACTGAGTCATTATAGCAGTGACATTGTAACGTACAATTTGCCCCAAACCAACCGTCTGTACAAGTTTAGTTATTAGCTTCCAAGGCCGCGAACGAAGCCAGCAGAATAAAGACTTGATCTACAGCGATGATTAACGAACTGTGTACAAGCAACAATAGGGTCAAACCCGGTCTCCAAGAACCCCTGTACACTGAGATGTTCCAGGAGACTATAATCGACCCTGGCGAGAGGATCTTGTAGATGATGACCATCCACTCTTGTAGCAAGAGGTTCATCCGTACATCAGGAAGGACAGCGGAAGGTGACGTTCACACGGTCTTTGAGCTCCTTCTGCCCAGCGACTCGTGTTTAGCCAGTGCCGGCAACCGGCAGTCTCCCCTCAACTGCTACATCACGATCGCCGTAAAGGGTAACAGATAACCATTAATCACCATTAGCGAAATAGCCTTCAATGTTATTTTGGCCGCAGTACAGGTTGCAGATAACAATGACAGATTTTGTAGGTAATAATTGGTTAAAAATTAAATTCTACTTTGAAGGTCCGAATGGTTTCTAGGCCTGCTCCCTGTAGAGTACCTTCCATGATTCATTCGGCCTGCCACTGGAGAAACAGTAACTCTAATGTACTAGCAGCGCGGACTTTCAAGAAAGCAACACAATCCTATTGACGTCATTTGTGACGCACTAAAAAACCTGGACTCGTTTTATTTCTGTTTTCTGTCGGGAAAACCCGCAGTTCCCGGAATCATTGAACTCCAGCAATCTGGGACACAGATGGGCCTGTTACTGGGCACGTACGATGGTCGTAGGCTTTCATGGTTCATGCTTGAGGTACAACTATGAAGGAAGTTTTGATGCTTTCATGGTACATGTTGGAGGCAGAACTATGCTCCTTATTGGAGCCGAAAGCTACAAGAAGAATATAATTTCCCGCAATTTCACAAAAAATTTTCACTGCTCATCACAATGGTGAACACAGGGTGCTGTCTCCAGATCGAAGGTTGGCTGTCATGATGCGCCATTCCGCTCTGTCCCTTGCTTTCATAATGCAGTTTATCATAGGCTGACTTGTACATTTTTTGATGTTACTTGTTCATGTTAGTCTTCGTCTGCCTATGTCTCTTTTACTTTGTATTTTCCTTCCAAGATTACTTTAGGTTGGTGTGTCTTTTAACATGGCCCAAAAATCTCAAGGATGTTTTCAAATGTGTGTCCCGCAACATTATTTGTGCCATCATATGCCAACATGACTTATTTTGGCGTGTCCGTGAGACGTTTAGCGGAAAGATTTGGTGAATATCTTCGAGATGTTCAACAGAGAACATATCTCCTTCAACTTTGAGATCCATTTGAAGGTTCCACTGCACAACGATTTTACTAACACCCCGAATATATGTATGAATTATGGCTAGCGACCCGTGCAGGTCGTTGTGTTTGGCCCTAGGGTAACTAATTTTCTGAACAAACTGACACAAAACCTGCTGACAGCGACCAGGGATCTGTTGTGGATGGAGCAGTTAGTTGAATCATCGCTGAGAAGTACATCTCACTTGAAGACCAAATTTCTCCTCTCCCAGATTGTCGTAAACATAATACATGACACGTGTCACTGCGAGATCTTGACATATTGGCTTTACAATCTAGGACCTGAAGATTTCATAGTTGCTGCCATGATTTATTTTAGGTACAGATTTCACTTCACACGAGTCTCAAGCACTTCTGTTCTGGCGAGAAAGAAGTAGAGACGATGAGAGATAGAGAGATGTTTGCACTTATGTGGGAATATATAAAATTTAAAAAAAACAGAAAAGAAAAGAGGAAGAAACAGGGAGATAGAGCGAGAGAAACAATAGCTATGTGAGCGAAGAAGACAGACAAGTCGAGAGAGAGAGAGAGAGAGAGAGAGAGAGAGTGAGAGAAAGGGTCTGGGTGGTTAAGTCGTAAGGCGTCAGGGTCCGGACAAAACACTTGTTTACTGTTTTTTTCAACATTTGTCCCGAATTTGTTCATCATCATCGTCGGATGCCATCTCCGCAACGAAGGTTGGCTACTTTGGAGCGCCATTCTGCTCTGTCTCTTGCTTTGATGGTGCAGGTTGTCATAGGCTGATTTGTCCATCTCTTGATGTTGCTCATCCATGTTAGTCTTGGTCTGCCTCTTTTACCTTGTATTTTCCGCTCCATGATTACTTTTAGTCGGCTGTTGTGTCTTTTAAAATGGGCCAAAAATCGCATTTGTCTTGTTTGAATTGTGTTTAGTAGTTCTCTTTTCATTTTTAGTTGTTTTAAAACTTCATAAATTGTTTACTTTTATTTCCATCCAATTCTACCTATTCTTCTATATATCCACATTTCAAAGGCTTCAATTGTCTGTTCTGTTTTCTTGTCTAATGTCCTTGTTTCTGCACCATACAGGAATATTGAGAAGACATAACATTTTGCTTTCATAGTTTTAGCCCTGGTGTTATGTGTTTTGATGTTAATATAATTTTCACGGCATTAAAATTACTTTTTGCCATTCCTATTCTTTTGTTTATTATTGTTTTCATTACCACGAAATTGGTCTTTCCGTGTCAAATTAATGATTTATAGCTCTTGAAAATGTCAGGATGTGAAGTGTTTTTTTTTAAACAAAACTGGACCGTAGCAGTGTGACACCGTTTAAAGATTCTTCTTATTGATGTAATAAATACGTAACAAGGTTAATTGTTGACGCTACGACACTGGAACAAAATATAGCCAGTATTTTAATATAACACAGTCCTCAAAATATTTTAATATAACTCAGTCCTCAAAATATTTTAATATAACACAGTCCTCAAAATAGTTTAATATAACACAGTCCTCAAAATAGTTTAATATAACACAGTCCTCAAAATATTTTAATATAACACAGTCCTCAAAATATTTTAATATAACACAGTCCTCAAAATATTTTAATATAACACAGTCCTCAAAATATTTTAATATAACACAGTCCTCAAAATAGTTTAATATAACACAGTCCTCAAAATATTTTAATATAACACAGTCCTCAAAATATTTTAATATAACACAGTCCTCAAAATATATTAATATAACAGTCTTCAAAATATTTTAATATAACACAGTCCTCAAAATATTTTAATATAACACAGTCCTCAAAATATTTTAATATAACACAGTCCTCAAAATATTTTAATATAACACAGTCCTCAAAATATTTTAATATAACACAGTCCTCAAAATATTTTAATATAACACAGTCCTCAAAATATTTTAATACAACACAGTCCTCAAAATATTTTAATATAACACAGTCCTCAAAATATTTTAATATAACACAGTCCTCAAAATATTTTAATATAACACAGTCCTCAAAATATTTTAATATAACACAGTCGTCAAAATATTTTAATATAACACAGTCCTAAAAATATTTTAACATAACACAGTCCTCAAAATATTTTAATATAACACAGTCCTCAAAATATTTTAATATAACACAGTCCTCGAAATATTTTAATATAACACAGTCCTCAAAATATTTTAATATAACACAGTCCTCAAATATTTTAATATAACACAGTCCTCAAAATATTTTAATATAACACAGTCCTCAAAATATTTTAATATAACACAGTCATCAAAATATTTTAATATAACACAGTCCTCAAAATATTTTAATATAACACAGTCCTCAAAATATTTTAATATAACACAGTCCTCAAAATATTTTAATATAACACAGTCCTCAAAATATTTTAATATAACACAGTCCTCAAAATATTTTAATATAACACAGTCCTCAAAATATTTTAATATAACACAGTCATCAAAATATTTTAATATAACACAGTCCTCAAAATATTTTAATATAACACAGTCCTCAAAATATTTTAATACAACACAGTCCTCAAAATATTTTAATATAACACAGTCCTCAAAATATTTTAATATAACACAGTCCTCAAAATATTTTAATATAACACAGTCCTCAAAATAGTTTAATATAACACAGTCCTCAAAATATTTTAATATAACAGAGTCCTCAAAATATTTTAATATAACACAGTCCTCAAAATATTTTAATATAACACAGTCCTCAAAATATTTTAATGTAACAGTCATTAAAATATGTTAATATAACACAGACCTCAAAATATTTTAATATAACACAGTCATTAAAATATGTTAATATAACACAGACCTTATATATTTGAATATAACAGTCATCAAAATATTTTAATATAGCACAGTCATTAAAATATGTTAATATAACACAGACCTCAAAATACTTTAATATAACACAGTCATTAAAATATGTTAATATAACACAGACTTCAAAATATTTTAATATAACAGTCATCAAAATATTGTAATATAACACAGTCTTCAAAATATTTTAATATAACACAGTCCTCAAAATATTTTAATATAACACAGTCCTCAAAATAGTTTAATATAACAGTCTTCAAAATATTTTAATATAACACAGTCCTCAAAATATTTTAATATAACACAGTCCTCAAAATATTTTAATATAACACAGTCCTCAAAATATTTTAATATCACACAGTCCTCAAAATATTTTAATATAACACAGTCCTCAAAATATTTTAATATAACACAGTCCTCAAAATATTTTAATACAACACAGTCCTCAAAATATTTTAATGCAACACAGTCCTCAAAATATTTTAATATAACACAGTCCTCAAAATATTTTAATATAACACAGTCGTCAAAATATTTTAATATAACACAGTCCTAAAAATATTTTAACATAACACAGTCCTCAAAATATGTTAACATAACACAGTCCTCAAAATATTTTAATATAACACAGTCCTCGAAATATTTTAATATAACACAGTCCTCAAAATATTTTAATATAACACAGTCCTCAAAATATTTTAATATAACACAGTCCTCAAAATATTTTAATATAACACAGTCCTCAAAATATTTTAATATAACACAGTCATCAAAATATTTTAATATAACACAGTCCTCAAAATATTTTAATATAACACAGTCCTCAAAATATTTTAATATAACACAGTCCTCAAAATATTTTAATATAACACAGTCCTCAAAATATTTTAATATAACACAGTCCTCAAAATATTTTAATATAACACAGTCCTCAAAATATTTTAATATAATACAGTCATCAAAATATTTTAATATAACACAGTCCTCAAAATATTTTAATATAACACAGTCCTCAAAATATTTTAATACAACACAGTCCTCAAAATATTTTAATATAACACAGTCCTCAAAATATTTTAATATAACACAGTCCTCAAAATATTTTAATATAACACAGTCCTCAAAATAGTTTAATATAACACAGTCCTCAAAATATTTTAATATAACACAGTCCTCAAAATATTTTAATATAACACAGTCCTCAAAATATTTTAATATAACACAGTCCTCAAAATATTTTAATGTAACAGTCATTAAAATATGTTAATATAACACAGACCTCAAAATATTTTAATATAACACAGTCATTAAAATATGTTAATATAACACAGACCTTATATATTTGAATATAACAGTCATCAAAATATTTTAATATAGCACAGTCATTAAAATATGTTAATATAACACAGACCTCAAAATATTTTAATATAACACAGTCATTAAAATATGTTAATATAACACAGACTTCAAAATATTTTAATATAACAGTCATCAAAATATTGTAATATAACATAGTCCTCAAAATATTTTAATATAACACAGTCCTCAAAATATTTTAATATAACACAGTCCTCAAAATATTTTAATGTAACAGTCATTAAAATATGTTAATATAACACAGACCTCAAAATATTTTAATATAACACAGTCATTAAAATATGTTAATATAACACAGACCTTATATATTTTAATATAACAGTCATCAAAATATTTTAATATAGCACAGTCATTAAAATATGTTAATATAACACAGACCTCAAAATATTTTAATATAACACAGTCATTAAAATATGTTAATATAACACAGACTTCAAAATATTTTAATATAACAGTCATCAAAATATTGTAATATAACACAGTCCTCAAAATATTTTAATATAACACAGTCCTCAAAATATTTTAATATAACACAGTCCTCAAAATAGTTTAATATAACACAGTCCTCAAAATATTTTAATATAAAACAGTCCTCAAAATATTTTAATATAACACAATCCTCAAAATATTTTAATATAACACAGTCCTCAAAATATTTTAATATAACACAGTCCTCAAAATATTTTAATATAACACAGTCCTCAAAATATTTTAATATAACATAGTTCTCAAAATAGTTTAATATAACACAGTCCTCAAAATATTTTAATATAACACAGTCCTCAAAATATTTTAATATAACACAGTCCTCAAAATATTTTAATACAACACAGTCCTCAAAATATTTTAATATAACACAGTCTTCAAAATATTTTAATATAACACAGTCCTCAAAATATTTTAATATAACACAGTCCTCAAAATATTTTAATATAACACAGTCCTCAAAATATTTTAATATAACACAGTCCTCAAAATATTTTAATGTAAAACAGTTCTCAAAATATTTTATAATAACTCAGTCATTAAAATATGTTAATATAACACAGACCTCAAAATATTTTATAATAACTCAGTCATTAAAATATGTTAATATAACACAGACCTCATATATTTTAATATATCTATCTATTGACCTTTCGAGCCGTAACCGGCCCATAGGGCGTAGACCAAGATACACCTTCTCCTATATGAATTTTTGTTCTAGCAGTTTTCTTTTAAAGATATTTTATCAAATCTCGCCATCTGTCTCTGTTCTGTGCAAGCAGTTCTATCTCATTGAGGGAGCCGATTCCTGCTGCTCTTGCCTCTCTCATCAATGTTCTTCTCAGTGTCTCCCTGGGTCTTCCTCTTTTTCTTTTACCTGTTGTTTCCCATATGAGGGCTTGCTTTGCTATTCGATTATTATCTCTTCTCATCACATGTCCAACGTATGACCATCGTCTTTTCTTTATTACTGAAGATATTAGTGGTTGATTGGCGATTTCTCTAATTTCCTCGTTTGTTTTGAATTCGTTCCATTCTATACCAAGTATTTTCCTTAGACATTTATTTTCGAATGCGTTCAACTTTGTTTCTATATCTCTTGTTGTTTTCCAGCTTTCACACGCATACGTAAGGGTTGATAGTACATTATTTTTTTTTTTTAATATAACAGTCATCAAAATATTTTAATATAGCACAGTCATTAAAATATGTTAATATAACACAGACCTCAAAATATTTTAATATAACACTGTCATTAAAATATGTTAATATAACACAGACCTCAAAATATTTTAATATAACAGTCATCAAAATATTTTAATATAACACAGTCATCAAAATATGTTAATATAACACAGTCATCAAAATATGTTAATATAACACAGTCATCAAAATCGTATAGCGCGTTTCTGGACACACAAAAACTATCATCTTGTTTAGATCACGGATTGTGTTCTCAAGACGACTAAGACGAAAAAATTAGTACCTATCTCAAAGTGCTGGTGAAAATAAGTAATACCAATGAAGGGTACTGGCCCAATCACTTTTATATATTGGGGTCTACTCATCTTAAGCATTCACCCGTTAAGTGAACGTGGGTGCGTTAAGTCGCTATGTTACTGCAGCTGCAATATCTGCACCTTTCTGCCCGACATCCGCGAACGAAATGTGTAGATTTTAAATTCCTTGACAGATTTGGTTATATAGGGACAATTTCTCTTGTTCCAAAATTTTCCAGAATTCTTTAACGTATGCAGAGTTCACACGAAACATCTTTTATTTCCCTAAAGCTACCCGAAGGGGCTAGACATCGATCTCACTTGCAAGTAACCGGAGAAAAGTAAAGCCACGAAGAAGCTATTCGATGTGAAACATATCCATTGTTGAGGTGGGATTCGTATTAGGAACCTTTTTGTCCAGAATGTTGGCGTGTTACTTGTAGACCATCCAACGGTGAGGTTCATTCCTCTAATATATTAAAATCTACCAGAGGTACTATTCGCTTAATGAGATGGAAGGGAACAGTAAAAACATACAGCGGAACCAGAATTCTCAAGAGAAAAAAAAGATTATTGGAAAAGAAGATAAAAGCAGTTCTCTTAAATTAATGATGTTGTAGGACATTGTCACAGAATTAATAAAGGACTGCAGAGATATAAAAAATAAAAAAATAAAAAACTGTGGAGAGACATAATCCTCTTGCTCCAGCAGAAACGATGCTTGAGACAAATAATTGGAAATATTGTAAAAGCCTTTATGTCAGAGAAATAATTGAAAAAAAAATCCCAACTTAATAAAAAAAAAAAAAACAGTGTGATGAGATTGTGGGACGCAGACTTGTCTAGAATTAAATAAATTGAATGGGATTATTATGACTAGATGAATTGGTAACATGATACGACTGGTGATCAAATCGTAAATGAGCTAAATTAGAAAGAGATTTTTGACATGAACGAGACTGTTCATCATCATCATCGAGTGCCTTCTCCGCAACGAAGGTTGGCTACCATGGATCGCCATTCTACTCTGTTTCTTGCTTTGATGGTGCAGGCTTTCATAGATTGACTTGTCCATCTTTTAATGTTACTCGTCCATGTTAGTCTTGGTCTGCCTCTTTTACCTTGTATTTTACCTTCCAATATTACTTTTAGTAGGCTTTTGTGTCTCTTAACATGCACCAAAAATTTCATTTGTCTTATCTTAATTGTATTTAGTAGTTCTCTTTTTATTTTCAGTTGTTTTAAAACTTCATCGTTTGTTTTCTTTTCTTTCCATCCAATTCTACCTATTCTTCTATAAATCCACATTTCAAAGGCTTCAATTTTTTTTTCTGTTTTCTTGTCAAATGTCCATGTTTCTGCACTATAAAGGAATATTGAGAAGATGTAACATTTTGCCATTCTTAGTTTCAGCCCTGCTGATATTTGTTTTGTTGTAACGAGACTGTTATTCGTACTCAATCTTATATGTCGTATTTATTTAAACTTGACTTTGTCGCATAAACTGTGTAAGATGTGTCAATGTTTGTTGTTTGGAAATATGTTATGTGTCAGTGGACTCAAATAGAACAAGTAGAGGAATCGAAATACTTAGGATGTTTAGCGACAAACAACAATTCACAAACATCAGAAATAGACTAAATGTGCAACAAAGCTTGTAAAATCATTGGGGAGCCATCACTATTGTTGACCAACAAGGAAATAACTCTAGTGGCAAAACGGACACTATACAATACAATCTTCATTCCAACGTTGTGCTACCAATGTTAGTCCTGGACCTTAGATGCAAGAACAATAGAAAAAACAACCACTACTGAGATGAAATGTGATAGACGAATGACGTAGATGTAAATGGTCATGAATAAGAAAAATGTACTATTTAGAATACGACATAGATGACAAGTTTTGTCGGGTGACATTTAAAACCAAACAAGATAATAGAGTGGTTCTGCTTTCTACTTTATTGTCTATTGTCTACAGGGCTAAACGAAAGTGAAATGTTCTTTACGAACGCGTGTGGTTTTATTCATACATTGTAATTTAAAGTCAGAAATAATCACGAAATATATTTTAGTTAATTTTAAATTTAACAAGAAATTACAGCAACGTTAGTTTGATGGAGTTTTAATTCTAAACAACAAACGGAAGCAGTGGCAAATTATCGTTCTTTTCTCTTTCTTCACTTCCTGCTCTACCCATTCTGGTGTCAACGTAGATTCAAAAAGTTCTGGCTATAGCTTTTTTGTTTCCGGTTTCAATCATTACCAATTGTTTTTGTAGCGTTTTTTTAATGTTCTTGGTCCATCCTAATCTCAGTCTACCTCTTACTTTTCTCACTTTTACGCTTCTGATGTACGCTTTGTATGGTAAACTACAGATATATAAACTGACAAGAAGTCGTGACAGTCACAAGGAATTAGTAAAGGATATTAAAAGACCGGAATATTATGAGAGCTGGCTTATAAATATCCTACATAGGAACATGAAATATTTCGGCCACGTAAAAAAAAAAAAATCTAGATGACACAGACACACGACTAATATGTAATTTATACTGGGAACAGACTGCAATAACAAAATTTTACAAAGAGAACTCTACACCTAATGATGTAAAAAGAAAAGTAAGACAAGGGTGCATCCTATCAGGAAGATTGTTCAATCTATACACTGAGCAAATCTTCAAAAAACATCACAGAGATGCCAGGTTTAAACATCAATTGAAAGATAATCAATAATCTAAGATATGTTGATGATACTGTATTACTAGCAGAAAATCCTAACGATCTACAACAATTACTTAATGAAATAAACATGACAAGCAAAAAATATGGACTGGATATGAATATCAAAAATACTAAAACTATGATCATAAACAAAGATAATACTCAAAAACTACAAGTGGATATCAAATTTGAAGAAATAGACATTGGAGACCGTTCCTAGCTTCAACCACATTGGACATATTATAATCAGTGATGGAAAATGTACAATTAAAATAAATATAAGAAAAGGATTGACACAAAGTAATTTTAATGTCATGAACAATATAGTAACATCAAAACAGATAACATCAGAGCTAAAACTAAGAATAGCAAAATGTTATATCTTCTCAACGTTCATGTATGGTGCAGAAACATGGACATTAGACAAGAAAACAGAAAAGAAAATTGAAGCCTTTGAAATGTTGATATGCAGAAGAATAGGTAGAATTGAATGGAAAGAAAATAAAACAAAATATGAAGTCTTAAAAAAACTAAACATGGAAAAAGAACTATTAAACACAATTTAAAGAAGACAATTGAGATTTTGGGGGCATGTTAAAAGACATAGCAGCTTACTAAAAGTAATCTTGGAAGAGAAAATGCAAAGTAAAAGAGGCAGAGGCAGACCAAGATTAACATGAACGAGTAACATCAAAATGGACATGTCAGCCTATGACAACCTGCACCATCAAAGCAAGAGACAGAGCGGAAATGGGGTCCATGGTAGCCAACCTTCGACGCGGAGACGACATGAATGAAATGACATAGTGATCTGAAAAATAACAATAACAGATGGCATTAAAAAAAGTAAAGAGCCCCGTCACGCCAAGTGGCGTATAGGAAATATAGTGTTAATGACTATAATTATTACAAACCTTCGGCATATTATTTTTGAAGTTATGTGGTCAGCCCGTGTCGATTTACTTTCACAGAAAATATTTGCGGTACCCATTTAAGGCTGGGTGAACCAGGAAGCCGTCGATCAGGATCGAACCCGATCTCTTGTTCATAGTAGTCCAGTTCACTAACCACTGAGCTATCGCGGCTCCCAATAGATGGCATAGTTGAGATAAAGGGTTGACTGACAAGTTTTACGAATGGAACGAACCTGGCATTCGCACCTGGCTTTAACCTGGACACCACCTGGCATTAACATGGAAACCACCTGGCATTAACAAGGACACCACGTGACATTAACATGGACACCACCTGACATTAACATGGACACCACCTGACATTAACATGGACACCACCTGACATTAACATGGAAACCACCTGGGTTTAACAAGGACACCACGTGACATTAACATGGACACCACCTGCCATTATCATGTACACCACATGGCATTAACATGGACACCACCTGACATTAACATGGACACCACCTGACATTAACATAGACACCACCTGACATTAACATGGACACCATCTGACATTATCATGGACACCACCTGACATTAACATGAACACTACCTGGCATTAACATAGACATCATCTGGCATTAACATGGACACCACCTGGCATTATCATGGACACCACATGACATTAACATGGGCACCACCTGACATTAACATATACACCGCCTGGCATTAACATAAACACCACCTGGCAATAACATGGACACCACCTGGCATTGACATAGACACCACCTGGCATTAACATAGACACCACCTGGCAAACGAAGATGAGGCAGGCCATTGGGAACATGGCCAAACACCATAAATGGTGAAACGAAAGAGGCTGGCAGATCCTGGCAAGAGTTGTCAGTGCTTGCTCCAGGCAGGTGTGGGTGCATATCTCTTGCGAGTGTCCGTCCTAAGCTCCGACAGAAGGTCACAGGATTAAGACAAAGAAGAAGGGTGTTTTCAAAATATCAACGATCACTTGAACATAACGTCAGAGAAGGTAGGAGAACTGCCTTGAGAGATTCCTTATGACTAGCTGTAATGAAAGCATGAGATGAGATGTTAATTCTGACGATTCCACTAGCACGAGCGGTTGAGCAATTATGGATTTTAATTCGTTTGCGGTGATACCGAGGCCTTCGACTAACCATAACCATAACCAATGTAAGCAACGTTGCACTAAGGACACGCAATTAGGTGACGTATCATCAAACGCTATACATTTTTTTTTTATGACGATCATCATTTTCTGGAGGACTTGAACTTCCGGTCAATATGGTGGATAGGCGGCAGCAACCATTAAAGGTTATGTCTGAAAAGTATTCCTTGTTGCAGTTTCCTCATATTCCAAGCCTGGCTTGTTGGAGGAGCTACTGAGTTAAGTGCTTTGTGCACACTGTGAGCTGTGTGTCTCATCCGCTTTGATCGTGTTTCGATATTTCGATTGTTTACGATGAATGGTGATACGTATGATGGAGAACAGATGGCTGTGTTCACTTTCTGTGCGTTTTTGCCTGATGTCTTTTGGCGTGTCCTGAGACTGCTTTGATGGGGAATGCAGCTACCTTTCTTTGTTTGGGAGATTAAATAGTAATTCTGATGATTCCACTGGCACGGGCGATTGAGCAATTATGGATTTTAATTCGTTTTTAATCCGTGATACCGGGGCCTTCCATAACCATAATTAAGTGACGGTGATGATTCATTTTGTCATACAAATCCATGGAAATTTAATAATATATAAACAATGACAATTATATATCTGTGGTCTAATATAACAAATAATGCACAACATTAAGGATGAACGGATCGTGGGTCGTCTAGAGGAAGGCAACAACATCATGGGCAAATTAAAATAATGATAATGTGGCCACAAGTGACACTAGGTGAACAGATTTTGTTGATGTCATGTTAAGTGCCACCAGGCGTGTACAGCTCAGTCAAAGAACAGCTACAGAGAAGAGGAAGGAAACAAAGGATGAAGAATTATTTTTTAAAAAAGCACATATGAAGTAAAGAAAATGAAAATGATGAACAATTTTTAAAAAATAAAAGAGAAAATGATGAAGAACAAGCAGAAACAGCAAAACATGAATATATTTTTAATGTGAAAGAAAAAGAAACGGAAAATGAGGAAGAAGCAAACAAAATGAAAATATTGTCCTATCTCCAATGAAGTACTCATTGACCCTTTATGCACGAATTCTAATTAATAAAGGAACAAAAATGGATTCCATACAATTATTGAGAATTGTAACCGCATTTACATATTCACCGGCGCTCGAAGAAATTTTACAAATGCTTCTTTTATTGAATAGAATTAATCCATTCAACGCTCAATGTATTCTGTCTCATGAAAATAGGAAGCGGCAAAAAAGTTGATGGCTTTTCTCGGCAGTTTTAGGAATATTGCGTCTTGAGGCGCTGACAATCCACACGATTCATTGCTTTGAATCTTGATCGTTATTTAGTAGTTCATGTACTCTTTGTTTAACATGTTCTTATGTTATAAAAGTAAAAAGTAAAGAGCCCCCGTCACGCCAAGTGGCGTATAAGGAATATGGTGTTAGTGACCATAAATTTTACAGACCTTTAGCACATGATTTTTGGGGTAATGTGGTCGGTAATACGTCCGCGCCGCTTTACTTTCCCAGAAAATAATATGGTACCCATTTAAGGCTGGGTGAACCCGGAAGTCGACGGTTGGGATCGAACCCTACTCTTTTCCTTTGTAGTTGAAGTTCACTAACCACTGAGCTATCGCGGTTCCATGTTTTGTTATGCTGTAATGTTACTTTTCTTGTGTTTATCTGGTTCTGGATCTGATCTAGCGCTCTCATCTTCTCCTCGTTCTCATTATTCTTCATTTTCATCTATCTCTTATTCCTTTTTTGATTTGCGAAGACGGCTTTTTCTTTCTGGTCGCATAGTTCACCCGTTAAGCTTGGTTGCGTTCTGTCGCAACTTTACGGCATAACCACGATATGTGAGCCTTTCAGTCTGACACATCGGTCTTCGACATGAGTGGGCAGATTTGGTTAATAATTGTTTCTAGAAGGTAGCCAATTTTTCGCCTACTCTTTCTATTTTAAACTACCAAGATATCTTTAACGTGCGCGAGTGAACACGAGACTCCTGTTGTTTTTTTCCCCACTGTAATCCGAGAGGGCTAGATATCAGATTCCATTACCTAGTGACCAAGGGGTGGTAAAGCCACAAAGAAACCACGAGCTCGATCTTTGAAATAATTTCTATCGCCTTTGTTGAGAATTGAACTCGGGAATTTACTGTCCAGAAGAGAATATCTCATCTCTAGACCACCCAGTCCCTCGAGGGTAGATATAGCTTGCTGCTTTTTCCCTCGATGGTTGGGTTCTTCTACTGCAACATTTCGGAGTATTCATAGTCATCTCTTTTTTGAGGACGATCTCTTCGTGTCATGGCTTGCTTACGTTTCTCTGCTTATGTTCAGATTGCTTTCTTGTTTCTGTTTTGTTACATGTACAAACCCTTTGGTTATTGTTGCTGTATTTATTGTATTATTGGGGTGAACTCTTGTTTTCTTAGTTCTTCACTTCCAATTTATTTCTTCACTTTTAATTTCGTTTTTCATTTCAAATTTATTATTTCTCTTCAAAAGTGGTTCTTCACTTCAAAAACGGTTATTCACGTCAAATTTAGTTATTTACTTCAAATATAGTTCTTCATTTAAAATGTAGTTCTTCACTTTTAATTTAGCTCTTCACTTTAATTATTTTAGTCGTCCAGAAATACACGTTTTCTTTAATGCGTTTTATTGTGTTTTTTTTAATTTAAAAATGTTGTTGTTATGTTATTTATTTCATTTTTTTTTATTATTTTGAAATTAATAATATGACCATCATCATGTGTCGCGCATTATGACGTAACTGACCAATTCCTCCCTGGTCTATCCGACTTTTAAGACAGAATGTCTTTTAAGATACTGTTTTAAGACATCTAGTTTTTTTTTAATGATGAAGTCTTAAAACAATTAAAAATTAAAAGAGAACTACTAAATACAATTCAAACAAAACAAATGCGATTTTTGGGCCATATTAAAAGACACAACAGTCTACTTAAAGTAATCTTAGAGGGGAAAATACAAGGTAAAAGACGCAGAGGCAGACCAAGACTGACATGGAGTAACATAAAAATATGGACAAATCAGCCTATGACAACCTGCACCATCAAATCAAGAGACAGAGCAGAATGGCGCTCCATGGTAGCCAATCATCGTTGCGGAGATGGCACTATATGATAAGTTTTTTTTTTTAATTTGTGCTTCTAAAATAGTCTCTATCATTTCAAGCTATCTTTCTTGTAAGCTGTTGCGTTTATTTTGGCAAGTGGTCTTAAAGACACCGTCTTTTCAAATTGTCTGTTAAGAGAAATATTGTTTAAATTCTCAGTTAATTAATTTATGATAAAGGTAACAATTTAGCTCACGGTTGATAACTTTCATCTCAAAGTGGCACTTTAGTTATAATCTTGAACAGATTGAAGCAAACACGGATGAAGATATCCTAAATTTAGAACATTCCGCTCATTTTTAAACTTAATGTTTTATGCAAGTGGTTTCAGTTTGTGACACCATACACAAGACCTACAATTGATAGCTACATTCAATATTTACGAATGCATTATGTTATTGTTATGGAAGGCCCCGGCATCACTGCAATCGAGTTAAAATCCATAATTGCTCAACTGCCCGTGCCAGTGGAATCATCGGAATTAATATCTCATCTGCCAAAACAAAGAAAGGTAGCTGCAGTCTCCATCATAGCAGTCTCAGCACACGCCAAAAGACATAGGGCAAAACCGCACAGAAAGTGAACACGGCCATCTGTTTCCCGTTATACGATATCAACATTTAACGTAAGCAATCGGATTATCGAAACACGTTCAAGACGGATGAAATGCACAGCTCATGGTGTGCACAGAGCACTTAACTCAGTAGCTCCTTTATCTTAGTAGATAATGCTTTTAACAAAGAGATAAAAGTACTGATAAGTCTCCGAGTTTCCGGGAGATGCAATATGCAATTTTAAACTATGAAAATGTTTACATTGATATAATTGCATATAATCACTTTGAATGTATAATAGAAGAAGCATGTGCGTTTTATATTCATGGAAATACATAAGTGAGCAAATCAACGAAAGTGTCAGTGTTAAAATAGCTGTCATTGTATAAATCTTGAAGCACTTATGGGTCAAGATGACCAAAGTCTCCTTAATATATTTTCCACATTTATGAAACAGATTCTTTGAAAAAGAAGTTTTAATTTGTGAACTAGTGCGCAAGAACAATTGCGAATTATCTAGATTAAATTATTAGTTTGTGTGTTAGTTATATTTTAATAGGTTCATGCTTGTGACAAGTAACATTCTAAAAAAAAAATGAAAGATTTGACATTTTCTGTTGCAAAACATTCCATTTTTTGGTCAGGAATATTGTTAAATTTAAAGAAAAAATTTAATTTAATTAACGTTTATTATTTAAGAAGTATTATATACATATTATGTTTCAAGAACGTGGAAATAAGGTAGACGGATAATGTTAGTGATAAGGAACAGACGTGTTCTGAGAATTTTACAACTTCTACTGATTATTGTTTTATCAATTCCTTTGTCATAACTATATAGGTTCTACAATCTTTCTGACTTCTCTTATGCTGTTGTTTTCATCCGGTCATTACTTTCCCAATTTATTTCCTTAATGGTTAACCAACTAATTTACAATTATCTATATTCAAGAGAAGAAGGTGGCCATATGTTGGGAACGTGATGAGAAGAGATAAAACGAGAATCTGGAAACAGACCCTTAAATGGGAACCAAAGGGTAAAAGTAAAAGAAACCCACCTAGAGAAACACTACATTTAACAATGAGGCGAGAGGCAACAACGGGCATCAGCTTCATTTCTGATGTTAAGAAACTTAACGAGGGTCGTATGGTGAGATACAATGCGGGCCCTGTGCACGGTCTGACACTTGATAATACAGATTATTGGAGATAGAAGATCTTCGGGTCCAAACAACAATTGATAGATATAATTACATCGTTACAAAATTAGCTCTGTTCTTTTTATTATTCATTTTTTAACATGAGTATTCTGTCTGTAAGACGATTGGAGGCCACAGAGATGGGATTTCTCAGAAGAATGTTGAAAGTTCACTGGACAGCTAAAAAGACCAATGAGGAAGTTCTCAAAGAGGCCAACACAAAAAGAGAGCTCTTAAAAAACATCAGAAAGAAGCAATCAACATTTTTCGGGCACATCATGAGAAGAGGAAAGTTGGAATACTTGGTTACAACTGGCAAAATAAAAGGAAAGAGAGATCGTGGGCGACAAAGAAAGAAAATACTGGATAGCTTGGTGTCATGGCATGGAAAACAGTCAACAACAGAACTGATACGATGCACTGTAGATAGAAGATTGTGGAGGGACATGATCACCTACGCCAGCCGGTATGACACATGATGATGATTCTGTCTGTCAAAATTATTAATGGTTTCTTGAGACGAGAATCTCTGGATCTGGACGGCCATTGTGACAGTGCTCATGTTGCTCATAACTCTCTTCAACACACCATCGACATGTGCCATCTCTAGATAGTCCTTGACTGACGTAATCGTAAAATCAAACATGCATAATAAATGAGCAGACAAAATTCAGAAAGATAGGAGCAAAAGGTGAAACTGAGTGTAACCAGAGGGGGCTATTCCAGTAAATGATTGTGTCGAACATCGAACAACTTAACATCTGTAACCTCTAACCAATATAAAACAGAAAAAAACCTGATTGCAAAAGAATGTTGTATTAATACATTCAAACCAGGCCCAAAAAAAGGAACAGAATTGAGTCTTGGCAGTTATTGGTTAGTGAGCAGGTCCACTAAGATCTATAGGTCAAGTTTGGTCATGATCGCTTCCAGGTTCACTCGGAAACCGAATCTTTTTTCTGGGAAATAAAGACGACACTGACGTCACATCGATCACGTGACCACAAAAAACATTGCTGGAAGATATGTAAAAAATGGGAGCCACGATAGCTTATTGGTTATTGAACTGGACTACAAAGGACAAGAGGTAGGGTTCGATCCCAACCGACAGATTCCGGGTTCACCCAGCCCTTAATGGGTACCGGATTTTTTTCTGGGAAAATAAAGCGACATGGGCGTAATACCGACCACATTACCCCCAAAATTGTGTGCCGAAGGTCTGTAAAATTTATGGTCACTAACACCATATTCTCTATACGCCACTTGGCGTGACGGGGGAACTTTATATTTTACTTTTCTCTGTAAAAAATGTGGACACTAACATCATCTTTTATGGTGTAATCATACGTAATCAAGTGGAGTAATGTTCTTTATTCTCTTATTGTTGTTAATCAACAAGAAGAAAGGAAGTAAAAGATCAAAAGACGGAATTACAAATATACGAATTAATTACATTGTGACAGCAACGCAAGCTACACAACCTGTAGTGTTCAGAAAACTTCACAACAAATGATGTTCCGAAAACTTCACAACAAATGATGTTCAGAAAACTTCACAACAAATGATGTTAAGAAAACTTTACAACAAATGATGTTCAGAAAACTTCACAACAAATGATGTTAAGAAAACTTTACAACAAATGATGTTCAGAAAACTTCACAACAAATGATGTTCAGAAAACTTCACAAGAAAGTTGTTCAGAAAACTTCACAACAAATGATGTTCAGAAAACTTCACAACAAATGATGTTCAGAAAACTTCACAACAAATGATGTTCAGAAAACTTCACAACAAATGATGTTCAGAAAACTTCACAACAAATGATGTTAAGAAAACTTCACAACAAATGATGTTCAGAAAACTTCACAACAAATGATGTTCAGAAAACTTCACATAGGAAGTGTGTTGGCAATTCTACTTTGTTTCTTCCTTGATGCTACACTCTAAAAGCGATTTCCTAGTGTATCTCTTGATACTGTCAATCTATATCCATTATGACTTCCCTTGTCTTTTCCCTCTGTACTTGTAATTGTACAGTGGCATCATTAGGTATGACTTATTTATGATCAACTTTGCTGAGTCGTCGCCATGTTTAGTAAAGTGCTCACCCTAAACCAGAAGAAGGCATGTGAAGTGATTTCAAAACAGTGGATGATCCTAGTCGTAACACACACACACACACACACACACACACGCACGCACGCACGCACACACGCACGCACGTACAAACACACATACATACACACAAGCAGTCCAAAATACTTTGCATTGCTCCAATTGTAATAAATAAATCGTTCTTTATGTTCACTTCCTTCAGAACGGTAAGTTTTAATTCCTTCCCACCAAACTGGGTGCAAAATGTGAATGACCAAAAAAAAAAAAACACACAAATAATTTTGTTTTTTAAACTCATTAAAAGACAATATCAGGGATCGGATACGCCTTGATCTGGCTGTCCTCAAAGAAGAAGTTGCCATCAAGGAGAAAAGGTTTGTGGGCCTCCTCAATACTCATCGAACAAGTCCATAAGTGCTAGACTCCTCGGAATTTTATTCAACTAAATATTTATTTGTATAATGTCACGTGAGCCGCGATAGCTCAGTGGTTAGTGAACTGGACTACAAAGGACAAGGGATAGGGTTCGATCCCAACCGACGGCTTCCGGGTTCACCCAGCCTTAAATGGGTACCGGATTTTTTTCTGGGAAAGTAAAGCAGCACGGGCGTAATACCGACCACATTGCCCCAAAAATCATGTGCTGAAGGTCTGTAAAATATAGGGTTACTAACACCATATTTTCCTGTACACCAGCCACTTGGCGTGATCGGGGTACCTTACTTATTTTTTACTATAATGTCACGTGTATATACCACGCCCTTGACTTAAGAAATGTTATTCGACGCATTATTCAAGCGTTAGCTATTCCCTGTTGGTTTCTCTTATCAATTATTTTTTTTTATAGGGACGATCTTGGGCACTCCCTTTCTTATTTAGAAAAATTTATATCTCTGACTGACACTGTTACTGTTATGTTTCGAATCTACTTGAGTTATTGAGCTATTGAGTTATTGAGTTATTTGCGGGTCATCATCATTGCACTCCGAACATGTCCATAGGTGCTCAGATCCCCTCCTCAGCAAGTCTCACAGTGTCCAGCGACTGACGACTCCAGTTCTGTGTTGGTTGATAAGTCTTCTTACACGCCTACTAAGTTTCTCGTTTCTGGCTGTGCCCAACTTAACTCCCATGTCTTTCATCCGATGGAGTGACGTGGACTCATGGTTGTCAATATTATGTGCCCTACCCATATCTCGGAGGGCATTGATGACGTCCGCCCGATCCATTGGTTGACCGTCTTCAACGACAGCGCAGCTAGCCAACATGTTCTCTATTTCATTTCTGTTTCGAATCTAATTGGATCTCACTGTTTTTACATTTAAATGTACACTATATGTACATTAGGGAGTCACGATAGCTCAGTGGTTAGTGAACTGGACTACAAAGGACAAGGGGTAGGGTTCTATCCCAACCGATGGCTTACGGGTTCACACAGCCTTTAATGGGTACCGGATTTTTTTCTGGAAAAATAAAGCGGCACGGGCGTAATACCGATCATATTATACAAAAAATCATGTGCAGAAGGTCTGTAAAATTTATGTCCAATCTTAAGATTAAGTCCAATCTACTTAAAGAGCAAAATTGTTTAGGGTTAAAAAGCAATAAATCAAACGATGACGAATATCTCGCTAGCATCAAGTGCCAAACAAGTATTTGGAGATTAAAATACAGGGCGAGCAAAAGCACAAACATTAGACTTTAACTCTTTAGTGGTACCAATAGTAAAACATTGATTACTTTTTGAGAAAAGGGAAATCTGGCTTCGAAAATAAATACATCGGCAGACTCTTAAGCATGAATTGGAGAGATGTTGACACCTAAAGAAGCAACACGAGAAGAAACCAAACAAGACTGGATGTCAAGCTATATAAGAAAAAGTTGCTGGGAGTACACCAACCATGTGTTCAGATTGGGCGAAAGGTCTCCCTCGCCAGACTCTTCAAGTGGATCATCATCATTATGTGCCATATTGGTTGGCGTAGGCGATCACGTCCTTCCACAATCTTCTATCTACAGTGAATCGTATCAGTTCTGTTGTTCACTGTTTTCAATGCCATGACACCAAGGTATTCAGTATTTTCTCTCTTTGTCGTCCGCGATCTCTCTTTCCTTAAATTTTGCCAGTTGTAACCAAGTATTCCAACTTTCCTCTTCTCATGATGTGCCCGAAAAATGTTGATTGCTTCTTTCTGATGTTTTTTAGGAGTTCTCTTTTTGTGTTGGCCTCTTTGAGTACTTCTTTAGCTGTCCAGGGAACTTTCAACATTTTTCTGAGAAATCGTATCTATCTAATCGTCTTTTCATTTCTTTGTCTACTGTCCATGATTTGCTTCCATAGGTCATAATTAGTTATATATAGCACCGATGAACTATCTTTCTCATTTCTATTGACATAGATTTGTTGCATAAGATATTTGTCGTCATGTTAGTCATATCTCATATCTTGGAGTGTCCGTGTTAATCATGTCTCATATCTTTAAGTGTGTATGTGTTTAGTCATATCTCATATCTTAGTGTGTATCTGTGTTAGTCATGTGTCATATCTTTGTGTGTGCATGTTTGGGCTAGTGATATCTCATATCTCTGTGTGTATGTTTATGTTAGTCATATTTCATATCTTTGTGTGTGCATGTCTGTGTATGTCACATCTCATATCCTTGTGTTTGCATGGCTATGCTAGTCACATCTCATATCATTGTGTGTGTCTATCTATGTTGGTCATATCTCATATCTTTGTGTGCATGTCCATGTTAGACATGTGTAATTTCTTTGTGGGTGCATGTCTATGTCAGTCATATCTCATATCTTTATGTGCATGTTTATGTTAGTCATGTGTCATATATCTTGATGTATGTCAGTGTTAGTCATGCCTCGTATCGCTATGTGCATGTCTGTGTTTGTCACATCTCATATCTTTGTGTGTGTATGTGTGTGTATGTCTGTGTTAGTCACCTCCAGTGACTCGGGCAGATGGTGCTCGTAAACCTAGGAGGGCCGACCATCTAAGGGCAGAATCCCCCTACAGAAAAGATCACCTGCTGCCTTGCAGGAAGATTGGGGACAATCAAAGGCTAGGGAAAGCAAACCTGAATAAAATGCTGGCTGAAATCGGATGCACTGGGCCACTGGCGCAGAACACAGTGCAACGTTTTTAACGGGTGTTCAATCAGAGTGGATCTGGCAGACTCTAATTGTGATGTTCTGTTTGTAACACACCTAACCTGACAGCTGAGTTCATGTGAGCAGCTGGAATCCTACTCTGATTGGGTCCTGATCGCAGAGAGAGAGAGAGAGAGAGAGAGAGATTTCTGAGATGCTATTTTGGCTTAGCTATTCTGCTTTTTATTTATGTGGTGCCTCTTCCATGTGATGTAATTATTGTGCTCAAGTATTTGAAACGTTGCACTTGTTTCAGATTTGTCCTGTTTATTTGTATGCTGCATGATAGTGATGATTGTTTCTTTGATATGACCATTACTTCAAGTCGATAGGAGACAAATAATAATAAATGAATATTATTATGGAGGAAACCCAAAGCGATAGATCACCGAATCATTGCAGGGGAAGAGGTATGTTTATAGCATTCGGAAAAAAATTACAAATAATCAACAATATAACAAAAATAAATAAATAAAAAATAATTTTAAAAAACGACGAAGAAGAGATGATCCGAAGCAGGATCGAATCAATACACCTCGGCACAGCGCCTTGCCACTAGGTGAATAAAAGGAGAAGAAAAGACACTTTTCGTATAACAATCAACAGAAAGCGTTTAACCATGAGTTTGATAAATGATGCAGGCCTACAAGACCAATCAATGAGTCGTCATAACTAGAGAGTTCTGATCACAGCCATCTGTAGATTTACTAAGGCCCGTGGTCTGAGAGAAATTTTTTGATGTCTTCGGCTATGCGAGTTATAGACGGCTGACGTCATTTTGTCCACATCCGCCCGTAAAGCTGAAAACATCACAATCTTTGGGTGATCTCTTTCAGCCCGTTAGTCTTATTATTACTATACACAGCTGGTTGCATTAACCTAAAAAAAAGGCATTTCAGTTTTAATCTTCCAGATTTGGCAATATTTATGAAAGAAGGTGTCCTGGGTTGAGTATATCTCATCCATTCCTACAATGTATATTTTATGGCAAGGTTATCTATCTTTCACACATACGAAATGTTAAGTTTCTACCTCAAGTAATATGTACATATATAGTGTTTGTAAGAGAAAACAAATTATAGAAACTGATATTGTGGTGTGCAATACACAATTTCAATCTAAATATTTATGAAAGTTTAAATACAATGTTTTAAAATCAACTTGCATTATCTTAAAAATTTGAGAAGCATATGCATTTTATTTATATTGTTAAAATAAGATAAATTAGCAAAACAACAAAAATATTAGCGACAAACACATATGTATAGTACAATATAGGCTGTAGTTCTGATTTGTACGCGATATATTTAGTCTATGGTCCGAGAGAAACTAGCATAACAAACTGTCAACAATTGTTTTCTTTTGTTTGAAACTATTCAATTCTACAAACACTTTTCCTTTGTTATTGTAAACATTAAGATAATTAGTTTCTGATTGTAGAACTGTGTTCCAAACAAGAATTTTTCATTCTTATACCTTGTTGCGCCTTTCAAATATTCCGGTCAGTTTGTTTGGAGGGTCCTTGTACAATGACACTGTTGAGTGTTGTGCTTGGCATTGAGTGTAGAAAACGCATCTCCAGTTATCGATCTTATTTTCAGCATCTTTACCATTTTCTATTTGTTCCATTCTAGTGTTCTTGTCTCTGGTTGCCACGCGTTATGGAGAAAAATGGTTCCCAAATTCCAAGTGCTAATCTTGAGTCAGTGTAGAATAATTCTGATTTTCCTCTGTCATAATCAGATATTTTCCTACTCTTTATTTCTTGTGTGCGTTAATGATTTGTTTTGTAAAGGATGCTGCATTTCTGTATGGCCTTAATTATTTCTTTTCCCTGTTATCCTATGTGAAAGATCTGTACCTACGATATAATCTATTCCGACGCTGGAAATGTCTACCACTTGATGTCGGGATCTACTATTGTCATTTTTCTGAAGTGGTATGCCCATGACATTTTCTTGTCTTATATCCGTAGGGAGAAATGCTCCTTCATTGTATCCTGCTTACATAGTGCTTCATTTTCATTTTGTTGATAACCTTTCACTATTTTATACTTCTTGATTTGGTATTTCCTTTACGTTGTTACTTCTGCTTATCTTCGAAAGCCACAAAGATTAATTGATTCATTGGATCTCGTTTTTATGACGAAGGTTGGCTACCATGGAGCGCCATTCATTTATTGGGTGTCGTCTTCGTGTCGAAGGTTGGCTACCATGGAGCGCCATTCATTTCTTGGGTGTCGTCTTTATATCGAAGGTTGGCTATCATGTTGCGCCATTCATTTCTTGGGTGTCGTCTTCATGTCGAAGGTTGGCTACCATGGAGCGCCATTCATTTCTTGGGTGTCGTCTTCATGTCGAAGGTTGACTACCATGGAGCGCCATTCTTTTCTTAAGTGTCGTCTTCATGTCGAAGGTTGGCTATCATGTTGCGCCATTCGTTTCTTGGGTGTCGTCTTCATGTCGAAGGTTGGCTACCATGGAGCGCCATTCATTTCCTGGGTGTCGTCTTCATGTCGAAGGTTGGCTATCATGTTGCGCCATTCGTTTCTTGGGTGTCGTCTCCATGTCGAAGGTTGGCAACAATGGAGCGCCATTCATTTCTTAGGTGTCGTCTCCATGTCGAATGTTGGCTATCATGGTGCGCCATTCATTTTTGGGTGTCGTCTCCATTTCCAAGGTTGGCTACCATGAAGCGCCATCATTTCTTGGGTGTCGTCTCCATGTCGAAGGTTGGCTACAATGGCGCGCCATTCATTTCCTGGGTGTCGTCTCAATGTCGAAGGTTGGCTATCTTCGTGCGCCATTCATTTCTTGGGTGTCGTCTCCATGTCCAAAGTTGGCTACAATGGCGCGCCATTCATTTCTTGGGTGTCGTCTTCATGTCGAAGGTTGGCTACCATGGAGCGCCATTCCTTCCTTGAGTGTTGTCTTCATGTTGAAGGTTGACTACCATGGTGCGCCATTCATTTCTTGGGTGTCGTCTGCATTTCCAAGGTTGGCTACCATGAAGCGCCATCATTTCTTGGGTGTCGTCTCGATGTCGAAGGTTGGCTACCATGGTGCGCCATTCATTTCTTAAGTGTCGTCTTTATGTCGAAGGTTGGCTACCATGGAGCGCCATTCGTTCCTTGAGTGTTGTATTCATGGCGAAGGTTGACTACCATGGTGCGCCATTCATTTCTTGGGTGTCGTTCCCACGTCGAAGGTTGGCTACCATGGAGCGCCATTCATTCCTTGGGTGTTGTCCCCACGTCGAAGGTTGGCTACCATGGAGCACCATTCATTCCTTAGGTGTTGTCCCCACGTCGAAGGTTGGCTACCATGGAGCACCATTCATTCCTTAGGTGTTGTCCCCACGTCGAAGGTTGGCTACCATGGAGCACCATTCATTCCTTAGGTGTCGTTCCCACGTCGAAGGTTGGCTACCATGGAGCACCATTCATTCCTTAGGTGTTGTCCCCACGTCGAAGGTTAGCTACCATGGAGCACCATTCATTCCTTAAGTGTCATCCCCACATAGAAGGTAGGCTACCATGGAGCACCATTCATTCCTTAAGTGTCGTCCCCACGTCGATGGTTGGCTACCATGGAGCACCATTCATTCCTTAAGTGTCGTTCCCACGTCGAAGGTTGGCTACCATGGAGCACCATTCATTCCTTAAGTGTCGTCCCCACGTCGATGGTTGGCTACCATGGAGCACCATTCATTCCTTATGTGTCGTCCCCACGTAGAAGGTTGGCTACCATGGAGCACCATTCATTCCTTTAAGTGTCGTCTCCATGTCGAAGGTTGGCAACAATGGAGCGCCATTCATTTCGTTAAGTGTCGTCTCCATGTCGAATGTTGGCTATCATGGTGCGCCATTCATTTTTTGGGTGTCGTCTCCATTTCCAAGGTTGGCTACCATGAAGCGCCATCATTTCTTGGGTGTCGCCTCCATGTCGAAGGTTGGCTACAATGGCGCGCCATTCATTTCCTGGGTGTCGTCTCAATGTCGAAGGTTGGCTATCTTCGTGCGCCATTCATTTCTTGGGTGTCGTCTCCATGTCCAAAGTTGGCTACAATGGCGCGCCATTCATTTCTTGGGTGTCGTCTTCATGTCGAAGGTTGGCTACCATGGAGCGCCATTCCTTCCTTGAGTGTTGTCTTCATGTTGAAGGTTGACTACCATGGTGCGCCATTCATTTCTTGGGTGTCGTCTGCATTTCCAAGGTTGGCTACCATGAAGCGCCATCAAGTATTTGAAACGTTGCACTTGTTTCAGATTTGTCCTGTTTATTTGTATGCTGCATGATAGTGATGATTGTTTCTTTGATATGACCATTACTTCAAGTCGATAGGAGACAAATAATAATAAATGAATATTATTATGGAGGAAACCCAAAGCGATAGATCACCGAATCATTGCAGGGGAAGAGGTATGTTTATAGCATTCGGAAAAAAATTACAAATAATCAACAATATAACAAAAATAAATAAATAAAAAATAATTTTAAAAAACGACGAAGAAGAGATGATCCGAAGCAGGATCGAATCAATACACCTCGGCACAGCGCCTTGCCACTAGGTGAATAAAAGGAGAAGAAAAGACACTTTTCGTATAAACAATCAACAGAAAGCGTTTAACCATGAGTTTGATAAATGATGCAGGCCTACAAGACCAATCAATGAGTCGTCATAACTAGAGAGTTCTGATCACAGCCATCTGTAGATTTACTAAGGCCCGTGGTCTGAGAGAAATTTTTTGATGTCTTCGGCTATGCGAGTTATAGACGGCTGACGTCATTTTGTCCACATCCGCCCGTAAAGCTGAAAACATCACAATCTTTGGGTGATCTCTTTCAGCCCGTTAGTCTTATTATTACTATACACAGCTGGTTGCATTAACCTAAAAAAAAGGCATTTCAGTTTTAATCTTCCAGATTTGGCAATATTTATGAAAGAAGGTGTCCTGGGTTGAGTATATCTCATCCATTCCTACAATGTATATTTTATGGCAAGGTTATCTATCTTTCACACATACGAAATGTTAAGTTTCTACCTCAAGTAATATGTACATATATAGTGTTTGTAAGAGAAAACAAATTATAGAAACTGATATTGTGGTGTGCAATACACAATTTTCAATCTAAATATTTATGAAAGTTTAAATACAATGTTTTAAAATCAACTTGCATTATCTTAAAAATTTGAGAAGCATATGCATTTTATTTATATTGTTAAAATAAGATAAATTAGCAAAACAACAAAAATATTAGCGACAAACACATATGTATAGTACAATATAGGCTGTAGTTCTGATTTGTACGCGATATATTTAGTCTATGGTCCGAGAGAAACTAGCATAACAAACTGTCAACAATTGTTTTCTTTTGTTTGAAACTATTCAATTCTACAAACACTTTTCCTTTGTTATTGTAAACATTAAGATAATTAGTTTCTGATTGTAGAACTGTGTTCCAAACAAGAATTTTTCATTCTTATACCTTGTTGCGCCTTTCAAATATTCCGGTCAGTTTGTTTGGAGGGTCCTTGTACAATGACACTGTTGAGTGTTGTGCTTGGCATTGAGTGTAGAAAACGCATCTCCAGTTATCGATCTTATTTTCAGCATCTTTACCATTTTCTATTTGTTCCATTCTAGTGTTCTTGTCTCTGGTTGCCACGCGTTATGGAGAAAAATGGTTCCCAAATTCCAAGTGCTAATCTTGAGTCAGTGTAGAATAATTCTGATTTTCCTCTGTCATAATCAGATATTTTCCTACTCTTTATTTCTTGTGTGCGTTAATGATTTGTTTTGTAAAGGATGCTGCATTTCTGTATGGCCTTAATTATTTCTTTTCCCTGTTATCCTATGTGAAAGATCTGTACCTACGATATAATCTATTCCGACGCTGGAAATGTCTACCACTTGATGTCGGGATCTACTATTGTCATTTTTCTGAAGTGGTATGCCCATGACATTTTCTTGTCTTATATCCGTAGGGAGAAATGCTCCTTCATTGTATCCTGCTTACATAGTGCTTCATTTTCATTTTGTTGATAACCTTTCACTATTTTATACTTCTTGATTTGGTATTTCCTTTACGTTGTTACTTCTGCTTATCTTCGAAAGCCACAAAGATTAATTGATTCATTGGATCTCGTTTTTATGACGAAGGTTGGCTACCATGGAGCGCCATTCATTTATTGGGTGTCGTCTTCGTGTCGAAGGTTGGCTACCATGGAGCGCCATTCATTTCTGGGTGTCGTCTTTATATCGAAGGTTGGCTATCATGTTGCGCCATTCATTTCTTGGGTGTCGTCTTCATGTCGAAGGTTGGCTACCATGGAGCGCCATTCATTTCTTGGGTGTCGTCTTCATGTCGAAGGTTGACTACCATGGAGCGCCATTCTTTTCTTAAGTGTCGTCTTCATGTCGAAGGTTGGCTATCATGTTGCGCCATTCGTTTCTTGGGTGTCGTCTTCATGTCGAAGGTTGGCTACCATGGAGCGCCATTCATTTCCTGGGTGTCGTCTTCATGTCGAAGGTTGGCTATCATGTTGCGCCATTCGTTTCTTGGGTGTCGTCTCCATGTCGAAGGTTGGCAACAATGGAGCGCCATTCATTTCTTAGGTGTCGTCTCCATGTCGAATGTTGGCTATCATGGTGCGCCATTCATTTTTTGGGTGTCGTCTCCATTTCCAAGGTTGGCTACCATGAAGCGCCATCATTTCTTGGGTGTCGTCTCCATGTCGAAGGTTGGCTACAATGGCGCGCCATTCATTTCCTGGGTGTCGTCTCAATGTCGAAGGTTGGCTATCTTCGTGCGCCATTCATTTCTTGGGTGTCGTCTCCATGTCCAAAGTTGGCTACAATGGCGCGCCATTCATTTCTTGGGTGTCGTCTTCATGTCGAAGGTTGGCTACCATGGAGCGCCATTCCTTCCTTGAGTGTTGTCTTCATGTTGAGGTTGACTACCATGGTGCGCCATTCATTTCTTGGGTGTCGTCTGCATTTCCAAGGTTGGCTACCATGAAGCGCCATCATTTCTTGGGTGTCGTCTCGATGTCGAAGGTTGGCTACCATGGTGCGCCATTCATTTCTTAAGTGTCGTCTTTATGTCGAAGGTTGGCTACCATGGAGCGCCATTCGTTCCTTGAGTGTTGTATTCATGGCGAAGGTTGACTACCATGGTGCGCCATTCATTTCTTGGGTGTCGTTCCCACGTCGAAGGTTGGCTACCATGGAGCGCCATTCATTCCTTGGGTGTTGTCCCCACGTCGAAGGTTGGCTACCATGGAGCACCATTCATTCCTTAGGTGTTGTCCCACGTCGAAGGTTGGCTACCATGGAGCACCATTCATTCCTTAGGTGTTGTCCCCACGTCGAAGGTTGGCTACCATGGAGCACCATTCATTCCTTAGGTGTCGTTCCCACGTCGAAGGTTGGCTACCATGGAGCACCATTCATTCCTTAGGTTTTGTCCCCACGTCGAAGGTTAGCTACCATGGAGCACCATTCATTCCTTAAGTGTCATCCCCACATAGAAGGTAGGCTACCATGGAGCACCATTCATTCCTTAAGTGTCGTCCCCACGTCGATGGTTGGCTACCATGGAGCACCATTCATTCCTTAAGTGTCGTTCCCACGTCGAAGGTTGGCTACCATGGAGCACCATTCATTCCTTAAGTGTCGTCCCCACGTCGATGGTTGGCTACCATGGAGCACCATTCATTCCTTATGTGTCGTCCCCACGTAGAAGGTTGGCTACCATGGAGCACCATTCATTCCTTTAAGTGTCGTCTCCATGTCGAAGGTTGGCAACAATGGAGCGCCATTCATTTCGTTAAGTGTCGTCTCCATGTCGAATGTTGGCTATCATGGTGCGCCATTCATTTTTGGGTGTCGTCTCCATTTCCAAGGTTGGCTACCATGAAGCGCCATCATTTCTTGGGTGTCGCCTCCATGTCGAAGGTTGGCTACAATGGCGCGCCATTCATTTCCTGGGTGTCGTCTCAATGTCGAAGGTTGGCTATCTTCGTGCGCCATTCATTTCTTGGGTGTCGTCTCCATGTCCAAAGTTGGCTACAATGGCGCGCCATTCATTTCTTGGGTGTCGTCTTCATGTCGAAGGTTGGCTACCATGGAGCGCCATTCCTTCCTTGAGTGTTGTCTTCATGTTGAAGGTTGACTACCATGGTGCGCCATTCATTTCTTGGGTGTCGTCTGCATTTCCAAGGTTGGCTACCATGAAGCGCCATCATTTCTTGGGTGTCGTCTCCATGTCGAAGGTTGGCTACCATGGTGCGCCATTCATTTCTTAAGTGTCGTCTTTATGTCGAAGGTTGGCTACCATGGAGCGCCATTCGTTCCTTGAGTGTTGTATTCATGGCGAAGGTTGACTACCATGGTGCGCCATTCATTTCTTGGGTGTCGTTCCCACGTCGAAGGCTGGCTACCATGGAGCGCCATTCATTCCTTGGGTGTTGTCCCCACGTCGAAGGTTGGCTACCATGGAGCACCATTCATTCCTTAGGTGTTGTCCCCACGTCGAAGGTTGGCTACCATGGAGCACCATTCATTCCTTAGGTGTTGTCCCACGTCGAAGGTTGGCTACCATGGAGCACCATTCATTCCTTAGGTGTTGTCCCCACGTCGAAGGTTAGCTACCATGGAGCACCATTCATTCCTTAAGTGTCATCCCCACATAGAAGGTTGGCTACCATGGAGCCCCATTCATTCCTTAAGTGTCGTCCCCACGTCGATGGTTGGCTACCATGGAGCACCATTCATTCCTTAAGTGTCGTTCCCACGTCGAAGGTTGGCTACCATGGAGCACCATTCATTCCTTAAGTGTCGTCCCCACGTCGATGGTTGGCTACCATGGAGCACCATTCATTCCTTATGTGTCGTCCCCACGTAGAAGGTTGGCTACCATGGAGCACCATTCATTCCTTAAGTGTCGTCCCCACGTCGAAGGTTGGCTACCATGAATCGCCATTCATTCCTTGGGTGACGTCTGCACGTCGACGGTTGGCGATCTGTCGAGCGCAATTTTGCTCTGGCTCTTGCATTGATAGTGCAAGGTGTCATAAGTGCACCTGTCTTTTGATGTTATCAAACCATTTTAGTCTTTCTCTTCCTCTATCTCGCCTGCCTTGTGCCTTCCTTCCAATATAATTTTTAGTCGGGTATTGCGTTCCTCGCATGGCCCAACATTTTCAGTTTTCTTGTTCATATTGTGTTAAGTAGTTCTTTGTTTCATTTTCAGCTGATACTGACCTTCGTTTGTCTGCTTTTGATTCCACCAAATTCTCCCCAATTTCACAAGTGTTCGTTTGTTGTGCTAGCAATTTGACTTCATCTATTGCATTTGAACAGCGGTTGTTGAGTAGTTAGTGCATTCGCTACTGGCTAGAAGCATTTTCGTTTGATCCCAAGTGGCAATTTATTTTCCGAACCTACACGGCTTCGGATGTGGGCTCAGCCTCTGAAAATGGGTACCATACGTTTTCTCTTGGAGAGCCTGGCGTAGAACTGATCACATCACGCATATATGTGTCAATATTTATTGATAAGTAATGGAATTAAAACAATTTTTTTCAATAACACCATTTGGCGTAATGTAGCTCTCAGTCAACAAATATATCTCTATAAGATTATGTTTGTCATTTTAAGATTAACATTCATTGTTTTCTTTTCTTCAATCCTTCCTCCTATGCCGTTGGCGTTAAGGGGAGATGCAATCCGCGATTATTTGCTCTTCTGTTGGCCTCTGCTGGTGATATCCCTCCTAGTGACGCAAGTATTTCTGTTATCCATCTCTTTCTCTGTCTTCTTCTTACTCTGGCGTTTTCGTAGCATTTGTTTATTGTTCTTTGAGTCATTGTTAGTTCTTTTTATCTTGTTATGTGAACGAACAATTTTATCTGTTGTTTCTTTATGTATTCGATGGCTGGTTCAATTTCGAGTTTCTTCCTCAGGTCGGTGTTTCTTACTCTGTCCCTTAAGCTGTTTCCTGTCATTCTTCTGACACATTTAATTTATGTGGTCGTTATCTTTCTTATTGTTCTAGAGTCCAGCGTCCGATTCTGGCACTGATAGCACAGATTGGTATAAAAATTGATTTGTAAATTGCCCTTTTTGCTTCCGTACTTATTGCTTTGTTTTCCAATAGTGTTGATACTTGGCATATAACTTGGCATGCTTTGTTACACCTTATATCTATCTCTGTCTCTTGGTTTTTGTTTTGTGTTAACGTGCTACCCAGATATTTAAAATTGTTTACTTGTTTCAGGGTTGTATTATCTATTATGATGTTTAGTTTTTCTTTCTTTCTCGCTATTGCCATTACTTCGTTTTTGTTTATGATGATCTTCATGCTGTATTGTTTACAAGTGTTGTTTAGACTGTTGATGTGTTCTTGCAGGTCCTCAGTTGTTTCATGTATCAGAACTTGGTCGTATGCAAATAGTATTTCGTCCTCTCTTCTGTTGTTTTCTTGTACGTATATTTCGTTCTCTCTTCTGTTGTTTTCTTGTACGTATATTTCGTTCTCTCTTCTGTTGTTTTCTTGTACGTATATTTTGTTCTCTTTTGTGTTTTCACTTGCATAATCATTGTTGATATACTTCCTATGCTCGGGCATGCTAATTTGCATATATTGTCCATATATGTGATGAAAAGTAGGGGGTAAAGCACGCAGCCATGTCTTACTCCGGAGGTAATGGAGTTAACATTCATGAACTCAGAAAATATAAATACATGGCTCTAACGTATAGTTCCTTCAACAAATCTAGTATGATAGATCGCTCTCTCTGTCATTGCTTGAAATTGATTACATTGAAACATTTTCGGTAGGTGATTTACCTGAGCTTAAGTTTAGCTCCATCAAAATGATGTTAATCTCCAAAACGTGTATCTCATCTCACTTCTTCGTCATGCAGACTGAATGGTTTGTTTTTAGTCGCCAATAATCGTTATTACATATACTATCTGCACAATACCACGTTTAATTAATGAATGATATGATAGTATATGAATTTATTTACGTGGGTAACTTTGGATATACACGATAATTATCACAGGGACATTTGTCATTGTCTCTCCCATCATGTTGCATGTGCCCCACACATTTTTTACATATTTCTTTGTTTGATCATCATTTGATCTAATTTTGGAATAATGGTATGCCCATTACTATGTCTTGACCATGTCCTGGTGAAGCTTTCCTTCCTCCCCCTTTTCACTTGTTGCTATAGACACAAATGATAATCTCTTTGTACCCGTCTTCTGTTTCGCAGTAAAGCACTGCTTCACCAGTGGTTGTTTTCATTATCCATGTCAATAGTTCTCTGATGTCACTAACGTATGGGACGAAGGTGAGTCATAGTTCTCTGATGTCACTAACGTATGGGACGAAGGTGAGTCATAGTTCTCTGATGTCACTAACGTATGGGGCGAAGGTGTCCTTTTTACTTAGTAAATATATAGTTGTCTGTGGTAGTCATAGTTCTCTGATGTCACTAACGTATGGGACGAAGGTGAGTCATAGTTCTCTGATGTCACTAACGTATGGGGCGAAGGTGTCCTTTTTACTTAGTAAATATATAGTTGTCTGTGGTAGTCATAGTTCTCTGATGTCACTAACGTATGGGCGATGGTGTCCTTTTTACTTAGTAAATATATAGTTGTCTGTGGTAGTCATAGTTCTCTGATGTCACTAACGTATGGCACGAAGGTGTCCTTTTTACTTAGTAAATATATAGTTGTCTGTGGTAGTCATAGTTCTCTGATGTCACTAACGTATGGGGCGATGGTGTCCTTTTTTACTTTATAAATATATAGTTGTCTGTGGTAGTCATAGTTCTCTGATGTCACTAACGTATGGGGCGATGGTGTCCTTTTTACTTTATAAATATATAGTTGTCTGTGGTAGTCATAGTTCTCTGATGTCACTAACGTATGGGGCGATGGTGTCCTTTTTTACTTTATAAAATATATAGTTGTCTGTGGTAGTCATAGTTCTCTGATGTCACTAACGTATGGGGCGATGGTGTCCTTTTTACTTTATAAATATATAGTTGTCTGTGGTAGTCATAGTTCTCTGCAGTCACCAACGTATGGGGCGATGGTGTCCTGTTTGACTTAGTAAATATATAGTTGTCTGTGGTAGTCATAGTTCTCTGCAGTCACCAACGTATGGGACGAAGATGTCCTGTTTGACTTAGTAAATATATAGTTGTCTGTGGTAGTAGCCAGGAGTAGTGTCCACGCAGGCAGATGTTGTCATGGTGCCCTATCTGACGGTGTCAAGTTAAGGACACTTCGACGTGTCCTCAACTCACGTATTTTGATAAGGTCAACAACAACAACAACACGAAGAGCGCCTAGCTGTCGCCATGGTAACCAGCACCATTAATTCTCTTTAACTTTACGAAATCTTCCATTATAATCTTTAATCTTGTAAACTGTTGTTTTTTTTTTAAAGAACCACAAACCTGGCTGTAGACAATTGCTATTTTGTCATAGATAAAGAAACACAAACCAAAGACTTCGTTAACAATTCCAAATAAAAAACATTCTTGTTCAATGTGGACACAATAGAACGCAAGATACCAGACACAGTGCAAAACAATAAACGAAGAAAACATTCCAACAGAGAGGGGAATACCTAAATCCGCTTAGAAAGAGCTTTGCAGATGTATTTTTATAACATGTTTTTGTCAAGTTGAACATAATTAGTTCTGTAGCATTAGAACCAACGTGACACAAATAGAAGATCAGTTTGGGAATTACAAAATAATGGCATCTGTTTCACTGAAACTAAAAAAATAATAATAATAACAGAAAGTACGTTGATATGTTGATATGTTAATATACTGAATACACATTCAATTACACAACTATTGTAGCTGAAAAAAGTGCAGATGAGATTATAAAAAAGAGGTATCAATATGTTTTCAGAAAAATGAGAGTGATATTATATTTGCTGTTCTGTGTGATAGACTCAACCTAGTTGTATCCAGATTCATATCACTAGACTGAGAAATGCTACTACATATTTGAGGATACAGAGTTTTTATATTTTCATAATGTTTACACTGGAAAAAATTGAGGGACGAAGAGATAGAGGGAAGCAAAGAGAAAAAATAACATACAGTTTAAGAGAATGGCTTGGCAGAAGGTCAACAACAGAAATGATAAATAGCTGCCGAGATCGAAAGTTGTGGAGAAACATGATCACCTACGCCAGCAGACCTGGTAGTTGATGATGATGATGAATGTTTACACATAGATCGCAACACGACGTACTAACAATGTCTTGACATGGATTCATGTATTCAATAATCACAATGTATGCAATTTTACTTATACAAGTCTATTTGATCGTCGGTTGTACAAGTGAAGGTATAGTTGAGTTCCTCTAAGATTATATGTGTAATTCCAAAATTAATGTTCTTGATCTGGATGCGCTCAAGAGGTTAACACCGGTATTTTTTTTAAAGCATTTCTTAATACATATTGTCTGTGGCATTTCTAATTATATCTTTCATTCAATCTAATGTTACAACTCGTCTTGCTGTACACCTGCTATTATATATCTATTTCTTGACTTATTCAACGCTACTCTACTTACCATTGCTCTCTCTCTCTCTCTCTCTCTCTCTCTCTCTCTCTCTCTCTCTGGAGCACAACACTTCTGAATCTAACTTGAAACACTTCTTAATTCAACTATGTCGGGTCTAACTTTATGCTCGCTAAGCGATTCTCTCTCTCTCTCTCTCTCTCTCTCTCTCTCTCTCTCTCTCTCTCTCTCTCTCTCTTTCTCTCTAACTTATATATTTATTGATCTAGTTCTTGATCTCGATGTTTTTTACTTTAGGTGTTTCTCTCATTCGGTGTTGCTGCTTGTTCCTGGATGTTGCTCGATGTTAATTCAGCAACTAAAAAAAAAGTAAAGTGCCCCCGTCACGCCAAGTGGCCTATAGAGAATATGGTGTTAGTGACCATAAATTTTACAGTCCTTTAGCACATGATTTGTCGGATAATGTGGTCGGTATTACGTCCAAGCCGCTTTACTTTCCCAGAAAAAAATATCCGGTACCCATTAAAGGCTGGGTGAACCTGAAAGCCGTCGGTTGGGATCGAACCCTACCTCTTGTCCTTTATAGTCCAGTTCACTAACAACTGAGCTATCGCGGCTCCCGAATTCTGCTAATACATGACTTTAAATACATGTATCTCATTTGCATAAGTTATTAGCTTAGTAGCTGTCCAGTGATCATTCAGCCAATGGTTGAGACGAAGTTCAACTCTAGATGACTTTTGTGTCAAATTTTTCAAAACAAACTCCATCTTAACATTTCCGTTAACCTCTGAGTTTTAAAAATAATGCTAACATGATCCCTAAGATGGCATCTCTCTCATCAACATAACTTGCCCCGAGTTTATTTAGCAACATCATTTCTAGACATGTGACCGTTACGTCAAGTTTAAATCTATTTCTATACCATTCAAATAACAGCTAAAATTGTCCATTCCCAAAACTCGCTACTTTTATACTATTATTGTTTATGCGACTGTTTTTTTAAAGTATACTGCTATCATCCACTGAGTTTTAGTGATTAAAAAGATATTCAACTCAAGCTATATCTCAATCTTCCATTACGCGATCGATTATATTATAGTCTATATTATTTATATTATGAAAACTCTATGTTCTTATTCTGTTTAGGATTCCGTAAAAAATGGGATTTAGTGAAAACTAAGTTACATTAGACTTGATGTTGTCATTTTCTTTAAACAAAGTAGTTGGTGTTTTTACCTAATACTGTATAGATAACTGTGGCATGTCGTGGCTGTAAAGCCACACTCTATTAACATAGTATATAAGAATAGAGCTATCACAATGACCAATATGGGGAAGATATCCTCAAGGAAGCAGTCATAGATAAGATCAAAATAGACAAACAATAAGCTCACTGTAAAACGCTTCTGTTTTAGAAAAGATAAAGAGAACAAGGTAGAACGATCATATGAATATTGCATGTATTATATTGGAACAAGAACAAAAACAATTAGAACAAGACAAATGTGATTCTTGGGCCATGTTAAAAGACACAACAGCCTAATAAAAGTAATATTGGAAGGGGAAAATACAAGGTAATAGAGGCAGAGACAGACCAAGACTAACATGGACGAGTAACATCAAAAGATGGACAAATCAGCCTAAGAAACCTGCGCCATCAAAGCAAGAGACAGAGCAGAATGGCGCTCCATAGTAGCTAACCTTAGTTGCGGAGACGGCACTCGATGATGATGATGTATTATATTCTATTTTATCACTTTAAGTAAGAAAATAGAGACAAAATACATACAAATTTATTAACATGTGAAAAGTGACTAAAAATTAAATAATTTGAAAGATTTACTAAAAATATAATGACAGTTTCAAAGGCAATTGAAATAATAACAACAAGAAAGTTTATAAAATAAAATGACATTTAAAATAGTTTAAAATATTACAACAGGAAAGAAACTCTAAAACATAAGGAGGGGCATGAAGATTGTAATAACAGGAAACAAAATGTAAAACGTGTTGTTCGTCTGTCACAGATAACGAAAATCACGCAATTCACCCAAATTTAAGTTTCATTTGTCCATAAAAAGTGACGACGATAACACGTTTCACCCAAATGTTAGTTTCATTTGTCCATAAAAAGTGACGAAGACCACACATTTTACCCAAATGTTAGTTTCATTTGTCCATAAAAAGTGACGAAGACCACACATTTCACACAAATGTTAGTTTCATTTGTCCATAAAAAGTGACGAAGACCACAAATTTCATCCAAATGTTAGTTTCATTTATACATAAAAGGTGACGAAGATCACACATTTTATTCAAATGTTAGTTTCATTTGTACATAAAAGGTGACGAAGACCACACATTTTATTCAAATGTTAGTTTCATTTGTACATAAAAGGTGACGAAGACCACACATTTCATCTAAATGTTAGTTTCATTTGTACATAAAAGTTGACGAAGACCACACGTTTTACCCAAATGTTAGTTTCATTTGTCCATAAAAGGTGACGAAGACCACACGCTTCACCCTAATGTTAGTTTCGTCGCTCTATAACAGATGAAGATAAGTGATTTAATCAAATTGCTAATTTACTTTGCGTGTGATTATAACTTTTAACCCGTTACGGTTGCAAAATATAAAGACAACTGCAGAGGGAGTGTGCATAAAATATAAAGACAACTGCAGAGGGAGTGTGCATAAAATATAAAGACAACTGCAGAGGGAGTGTGCATAAAATATAAAGTGAAAGAGAAAGGGGGTCTATAACACAATGGCAACGGGAAAGATAGATATTTAGAGAAAGAAATAAAGGAGTTTGTAAGAAGAACGTCTGGAATTGTTAAGTGGTTTGGAAAATGGATGTGGCTTAATGTACTGGAATATATTGTATTGGGAAAGATTGTCAGGGACCGTGCCAAATTGAGGAACATTGTTACCGGCCTACAAAATGTCACAAAGATCTGAGTGCTTGTCTGTCTCTGGGTAATTAAAGGGAATTAAGAAGAAGGAAAAATAATGTTTAAAAAATGCTTGAAATAGCAATATCTAGTGAAGCAGCATAACAGGTGAAATCACGTGACAACGGAAATGAGTTTAGGAAAAGATATTACAAAATGAATTACATGAGCTCTTGTTGTGTAGATCCCTTTTTCGACAACTGCCGGTCAATATTGCGGAAAGACGACAGGAACCATTATAGCCTGCATCGGAAAAGTGTTCCTTGTTGCAGTTTCCTCATATTCCAGGAGCGGCTTTCTGCAGGAGCTACTGAGTTAAGTGCTCTGTGCACACCGTGAGCTGTGCGTTTCATCCGTTTTGATCATGTTTCGATATTCCAATTGCTTACAATGAATGATATTATATGACGCGGAACAGAAGGCTGTGTTCACGTTCTATGCGGTTTCACCTTATGTCTTTTGGCGTGTGCTGAGACTGTTACGATGGGGACTGCAGCTACCTTTCTTTGTTGTGGAGTTGAGATATTATTTCGGAATACGCCACTGGCACAGGCGGTTGAGCAATTATGGATTTTAACTCGTTTTCAGTTATGCCGGGGCCTTATATAACCATAATTCCTTTTTCAACCTTCCACACTCCCAAAATATCTATTAAATTGAAATGTAAGTAAAGTCACCTGTATCATTATAGTAAGGTTTAGATTACCTTCTATGATTAAACATCCCATGTGTAAAAAGATTTGTTTACAAAAATGGGGAGGTAAAAATTAAGTTTTGACAAATCTTAATGGCGCGCAGATTGACGAACACTTAGAACATTAATAATATGTGCCACAGAAATAAAAACCAGAATTGTCGACAAAGTCAACAGAAGTGAGAAAGAGTTATATAAAGAGCCAATTCTAACATACAGAAGCAAATCATGGACAATAGACGAAAAATGAAAAGAAGATTAAAGGCCACAGAGATGGAATTTCTCAGAAGAATGTTGATTTTTTTCTGGACAGCTAAAAAAAAGACCAATAAGGAAATTCTCAAAGAGGTCAACACAAAGAGATTTCCTAAAAATATCAGAAGAGGAAAGTTGCAATACTTGGTCACAAATGGTAAAATACAAAGAAAGAGAAATCGTGGGCGACAAACAGAAAATATATATTGAGTTATTGAGTTATTTGCGGGTCATCATCATTGCTCTCCAAACATGTCCATAGGTGCTCAGATCCCCTCCTCAGCAATTCCCTCAGTGTCCAGCGACTGACGACTCCAGTTCTATGTTGGTTGATAAGTCTTCTTACACGGCCACTAAGTGTCTCATTTCTGGCTGTGCCCAATTTAACTCCCATTTCCATCATCCGATGAAGTGACGTGGATCTGTGTTTGTCGAAGTCATGTGCTCTTCCCACATTTCGGAGGGCATTGATGATGTCCGCCCGATCCATTGGTTGCCCGTCCTCAACGACAGCGCAGCTAGCCAACCTGTCCGCTCTTTCATTTCCCCGTACTCCCGCATGTCCAGGGACATAGACAAAAGTGACCTTACGTATTTTTTAATTCTACAACGACTCTACCCATTGCATGCGTACAGAGCCCGCCTCCACTTTTTTTATCATGCTCATCGAATCACTCAGTATACATGCGTGGGTGTAGTCTTGTGACTCTAACCAAGTATGTAGGTACAGTCAACTATTATCCTACAATCCTACGTACTCTACACAAGACTCGTTACAGTGACATACGATAAGTATGTTTAGGTACAGTCAACTATTATCCTACAATCCTACGTACTCTACACAAGACTCGTTACAGTGACATACGATAAGTATGTTTAGGTACAGTCAACTATTATCCTACAATCCTACGTACTCTACACAAGACTCGTTACAGTGACATACGATAAGTATGTTTAGGTACAGTCAACTATTATCCTAAAATCATACGTACTCTACACAAGACTCGTTACAGTGACATACGATAAGTATGTTTAGGTACAGTCAACTATTATCCTACAATCCTACGTACTCTACACAAGACTCGTTACAGTGACATACGATAAGTATGTTTAGGTACAGTCAACTATTATCCTACAATCCTACGTACTCTACACAAGACTCGTTACAGTGACATACGATAAGTATGTTTAGGTACCAGTCAACTATTATACTACAATCCTACTTACTCTACACAAGACTCGTTACAGTGACATACGATAAGTATGTTTGAGTACAGTTGATCATCATCATTACCATCGTACTTGTACTGGATTTCTTAGAAGAATGTTGAAAGTTCCCTGGACAGCTAAAAAGACCAACGAGGAAATTCTCAAAGAGGCCAACACAAAAAGGGAGCTCCTAAATAAAATCAGAAAGAAGCAATAAACATTTTCGGGCTCATCATGAGAAGAGGAAAGTTGAAATACTAGGTTACAACCGGCAAAAGACAGGGAAAAAGAGAACACGGATGACAGAGACAGAAAATACTAGATAGCTTGATGTCATGGTATGGAAAACAGTCAACACCAGAATTAGTACGATGCACGACGGATAGGTCTTCCGGTCAATATGACGGATATTCAGAAGGAACCGTTGACTCTGTGTTTGAAAAGTGTTTTATGTTGCAGCTTCCTCATATTTCGTGTCCGGTTTGTTGGTGGAAGTACTGAGTCTAGTGCTCTGTTAACACAGTGAGCTGTGTTTTTCATCCGGATTGTTTTTTGATATTCCGATTGCTTACAATGAATGATGATATCGTATGACAAAGGGCAGTTCAGCAGCGTTCACTTTCGGAACCGCTTGGCCTTATGTCAACAACAGGAAGATACTTAGTAACAACAGGATACTTAGTAACAACAGGAAGATACTTAGTAACAACAGGATGATACTTACTAACAACGGGAAGATACATAGTAACAACAGGAAGATACTTAGTAACAACAGGATACTTAGTAACAACAGCAAGATCCTTAGTAAAAACAGGAAGATACTTAGTAACAACAGGAAGATACTTAGTAACAACAGCAAGATCCTTAGTAAAAACAGGAAGATACTTAGTAACAACAGGAAGATACTTAGTAACAACAGGAAGATACTTAGTAACAACAGGAAGGAACATAGTAACAACAGAAAGATCCTTAGTAAAAACAGGATGATACTTACTAACAACAGGAAGATACTTAGTAAGAACATGATGATACTTAGTAACAAAAGGATGATATCTACTAACAACAAGAAGATACTTAGTAACAGCAGGAAGATCATCAGCATCATCAAGTACCGGGCCGGCTGGCGTAGGTGATCATGTCAGTCCACAACTTTTGATTTCTACAGTTATTTATCATTTCTGTTGTTGACCTTTTGCCAAGCCATTCTCTTAAGCTGTCTGGTATTTTTTTCTCTTTGCTTCCCTCTATCTCTTCGTCCCTCAATTTTCCCAGTTGTTACTATATATTCCAGTTGTTCTCTCCTCGTTACACGGCCGAAAAATGTTGTTTTTCCTTATATTGGAAACTAGCTCTCTTTTTGCTTTGGCCTCTTTCAGAAAATGTTCATGACTCTTCTTAGCTGTCCATGGTATTCTCAACATTCTTATGTAAAACCACATTTCTACAGACTCCAGTGATTTTCTTATCTGTTGTCCTATTGTCCATGATTCTCTCTCTCTCTCTGCGATGAAGACTCAATCAGAGTAGGATTCCAGACTCTCTCATGATGTCAGCTGTCTGTTTGAGCGATTCGATTGCCCTATATAGTTTTTCTTCCAGGGAGGTGGGTGTGGACCACATTGCTCTTCTCAGGTCTGTGTGCTGGGGGCAATCCTCTAGAACATGTTTTGTAGTCATATTGTCCAGTGTACATTGGCATAGGCTGGTTTTCCGTGATTCACATCCATATGTTAAGACTGGCTCTACATAAGCAGGAAGATACTTAGTAACAACAGGAAAATGGAAGGCCGGAGAAATGTAGACATAAAAATGCGATAGTTACTGTAAGGTTTAGTGTGGGGCACGCGAAAAGATCAACGATGAAGCTGTAACACAGGGCAATAGATAGATGCTTAATGAGGAACACGATATCTGACCTCTCTTAGCATAAACAAATCAACTAGATATAAAAGCTTTAAATCAAAAAAATATTAAAGATGCCTATACAATACAAGTAAAGAACACATACCAGAAGCTACTAGAAGAAAGAATTGAACAATACAGAAGAGAAAATCCTGATGAAAAAGTAGCAACCAAATGGCAATGCATAAAGAAAAGCATACAAGAAACCTGCGACACCTTACCCAAAAGAGAAAAGAACAAAAAACAAAAATGGATAACTAACACCATCTTAGAAAAAATGGAAGAAAGGCGACGAGCGAAGAACACTGCCCAATACAATAAAATAGATAATGAAATACGCAAAATGTGTAAAAAGGTAAAAGAAGACTGGCTCAGCCAGAAATGTATAGAAATAGAAACTATGGAAAGCAAACAAGACTTAAGAGGAATGCACACAGAAATAAAGAGAATGACTAATAAAAATAAAAAAGCCCCAGAAGGTGGATGCATTGCAGACAAAAATAGGAAAAATGCTAACAGACAATAAAGATATTGTAGATAGATGGTAGGAATATATAACAGAACTATTTCATGATCAAAGGGACAAGAAACCAGTTATAAAATGTACATCAGGATATAAAATCTTAAAATCTGAGGTGGAAAAAGCTATATAAACAACGAAAAAGGGAAAAGCAGCAGGACCTGGCACCTGACAGCATACAGATAGAGATGATACAGGCACTAGAAGATTTTGATATTGAAGTGATTACAGACATATGCAACGAGATATACCATACAGGATACATACCAAATGAACTAAAAACATCAACTTTCATTGCATTGCCTAAAAAGAATGGTGCAGTTGAATGCAGTGACTTTAGAACAATAAGCCTAATGAGCCATGTTACACAAATCTTGCTAAAAGTTATACAAGGAAGCATTCAGAATAAAATCAGTACTGAATTAGATGAGCTGCAATTTGGATACAGGAAAAATAGCGGGACAAAAGAAGCCATATTCTGCATAAGAACATTAATCGAAAAAGTACACAGAAGTAAACAAACCAATATATATTCCTGCTTCATAGACTACACCAAAGCTTTTGATAGAGTACACCACAAACAACTTATAGAATGCCTAAAAGAAATACATCTAGATGACATGGATATGCGACTAATATGTAATCTATACTGGTAGCAAACAACAATAATAAAACATAACAAAGAGAACTCTACACCCATTGATATAAAAAGAGGAGTAAGACAAGGATACATCCTATCACCAAGCTTGTTCAATCTATACACTGAGCAAATCTTTAAAAACACCATAGAGATGCCAGACCTACAAATTAATGGAAAGATAATCAATAACCTAAGATATGCTGAAGATACTGTATTACTAGCAGAAAATCCTAACGATCTACAACAATTACTTTACAAGAAAACAGAACCGAGGATTGAAGCCTCTGAAATGTGGATATATAGAAGAATAGATAGAATTGGATGGAAGGAAAAGAATAAAAAACGATGAAGTCTTAAAACAACTAAAAATGAAAAGAGAACTACTAAGCACAATTCAAACAAGACAAATGCGATTTTTGGGCTATGTTAAAAGACACAACAGCCTATAAAAGTAATCCTGGAGAAGAAAATAGAAGGTAAAAGAGGCAGAGGCAGACCAAGACTAACAAAGACGAGTAAAATCAAAAGATTGACAAATCAGCCTATGACAACCTGCACTATCAAAGCAAGAGACAGAGCAGAATGGCGCTCCGTGGTAGCCAACCTTCGTTGCGGAGACGACACTCGATGATGATGATGATTGAAGTTCACATGAAGATTGGATGAATATATCAGGAAATTCTGCAACAACTTTTCATGTCGTCCCTATCGTCTTTTGCCCTTTTTATGCCGCACAGATTATAATTTGTATGGAAAAGGGGGGGGGGGGGGAGGAGGTTAATATAATTAGTTTATCCATCTATCCTATTTATTCTTCTATTTGTTAATGCTTTTTTAGTGGAATGCTATTTGCCGGTAATCTCCAAAACATTTAATTTGTTGTCTCTGAATGAAACTCAGAACTGGTGTCGACCCTACTCTTTTCCTGATTCCCATTTTTTTTCTAATTATGTTTTTTTTATTGTTACATTAAATATTATTTGAAGACATTACATTTCACTAGCTGTGATCTTTCTTTTCTATTTTTTTTTGTTATTAATATTCACGTATGATACGGATAACAAAACATTGACAAAATGGCGAGTTAATAATTGTTATTTTAGTATAAATGGGCACATGTTTATTTTAACTGGGTGTTATCTGTCAGAGAGATTATTTCATTTGCTTTGTTTGCTTCGAGTTTTCAATTTCGATATAAACGCTCCCATTTATTGTTATAACTTTCTCCAATATTTGCACTTTTGTTGTTTAGCTTGTTCTGCAGTATCACAGAAAAATGGGTTAGGCTACTGTGTTGTAAATCCCTCGACAAATTGGATGTTTGAACAGTAGAAAAGAATAAGAGCAAAATAGCATTTTCACAGTGCTCTGCCCTTTCATACCCTGTCCTGAGGGGATCTAAAAGTCCCACATCGTATTTGCTACGTTATCTCACTTAAAAATCGTTGTTTGTGGCAGGACTTGCAGGTTCAGCAGACTATATCACTGGGAATCACTAACATGTGCCGGTGGCAGCGTGACCTCTCAGAAGGGGCTGTTTATTTTCGTTTTCCAAATGTCTGGCTAGTTTGTTTTTCGTTCCCATACATTTATATAAGATAAGGAAAGTCTGTTGGGACTTCTACCTCATATAAAACAAATTGTTTATAATTGTTATTATAATAATTAAAATAACAAGATGAAGCATGTTGTATTGTTGTTGGGGGTCATTATTGTGATAGAATACATAAACTATGTTTAAAATCACAACAAAAGTCAGGTCTGAAAGATTTTTAAATACATACTTTGCAGAAGCGTTGACATCTTCATGTTGTGGAAGTTTGTCCCAATAAATATGTGTGTCTTTATTTGGTTTTATTTTGTTTCTGAAAACAGAAATGACTTTTATTGACAAACTGGCATGGGAATGAGAGTGTCGTAGATTAGATACATTGTTTATTTATACTCTGTATACTTAAACTGGGGTTAGCGGGGCAGAGTTATCTCCCGACCAAAGGAGGAGTAAGACGTCTCCTTTCCTCCGCTAGTATTCTAGACACTCTTGGGCAAGGTGGGGCTCCCGTTTAGCCCCCGCAAATTAGGATTACGTGACGCCATTGGAGCAGGTGGTGGGTGATGTTGTGGGAGCAGACGACAAGTAGTGCCGGTTATGGTCCCCATTCCGTGATGGCAGGCAGAGGATATCATGTATAGAGACAATGGCTGCTATCACTGACTAGTACAATCACTGCCAAGAAGGAAAGCAAATGCAAACTACCTTCTTATATTGTCATGTAAAATTATATCAAAACACAACTTTACATCTACAGCTAACGACGTTAATGGGGACTCCACAGCCACCTCGTCCGATAGGGAGCGTCATGTGCTACAGGTGACACCCGATCGTCATCATGCTACTGTATGCAAGATCAAAGATAAAGAGACACTAGCAATATGATCTTTGAACAATAGATAAGCATTCCACGTTAGTAAGCTAGAAAACACCAGCCCAGAAATGATGAGAATAAAATTAAACATATTCGGACTATATGAAATAAGATGGAAAGGAGCAGGATTATTCTTGGAGAGACTATCCCCTTGACAGAGGGGATAGATTGATAGATTGGGCAAAGACACATGAAATGATTATAGGTAACACCTGGTTCAAGCAATACCCTAGACGACTATGGGCATGGCAAAGCCTAGACAACAAAGTACACTATACACATTTTTATACTCGTCCAGAAAAGACTCAGGAATGTGCTAATATCAGCTAAAACAAGGCCAGGAGCAGATTACAATAGTGACCATGTACCAGTAGTAGGGACGAATGAGAATAAATCTGCGGATGACACAAAAATCCCCAAGAAATATGAATTTAGAAATAGATATGCTTAGAGTAGATAGACAGATGAGTGATAAATAAGTACAGTACTATCTTTACGACATATAGTACTATTGCTGGTGTATGTCGGTGGCAACGATAGAACCAGAGTGATAAATACCGCATGGTCAAGCAGTCGCCACGACGTGTGGGACTCAGGATTTTTATTTCACGCCCGATAGAAAAAATCCTTTCTGTCTACCGCGGGCTTCGAACACCATACCGCGGCTTTTCAGCTAGCGGAACAGTGGTTTTAGCCGCACCTCTAAGTACGGTACGAAAGTATAAAATAGATATAATACTACTGAGAAAATACAGAACATCGAGGTGCAGTGGGAAATACTCAAACAATCGATTCAACAACATCAAAAGAAATAATACCAGGGAATAAAAGAATCAACAAAAAGAAATGAATGACAGAAGAAATACTAGAACTAATAGACGAAAGACAAAAACATACAAAAGAAGAACGGACATATAAAATATTGCACAAAGAGATTCAAAACCAAATGCAGAGAAGCAAAGGAATGATGGTTAAAGCAGAAATGTGGAGACATGGAAAAACAACAAAAGAAAGACACAAAATGTATGCGCAATCAGTTAAATGAATTAACTGGATAAAAAGAAGTCAAAATTTCAGGATGTGTGAAATCAAAGGAAGAAAATATAATAATGGGACAGAAGAAGAAAATTGAAAGATGGACATAATATATCAGTCAACTCTATGATGATGAAAGACCAGAGCCAAACAATTTGAACAAAGACACAGGACCACCAATAATGCAGAGCGAAGTGGAGGAGGCAATTCAACACATGAAAAGAGGCAAAGCTTCAAGTCATAACAGTCTAACAATCGAAGAGATAAATGCATTAGGGGAGCTGGGACTACAAGTCATAACAAAAAACTACTCAATGACATATATAACACTGGGCACATACCCGAAGATCTACTAAAATCTATCTATGTAGCCATACCGAAGAAGTGTGGCGCTACTGAATGCAAAGACTATTACACTATTAGTCTCACGAGCCATGTGACCAAAATATTGCTAAGAATAATCATGAGACGTGTAAGGAACAAAGTAAAACCAGAAATAAGTGAGGAACAATGTAGATTTGTGGAAAGAAAGGACACCAGTAATGCAATATACATCATGAGAACATTGATAGAAAGTGATATAGATGTAAAGAAACATATCCTATATATGTGCTTTATAGACTACACAAAAGCATTTGACAAAGTAAAGCATGTGGAAATAATCAATATTCTGGAGAAATTAAACATTGATAGCAAAAATCTGAGAATCATAAAAAAACGTGTAATGACAATAAACAGCATGGCCATAAGAATTAGCAACCCAAACAGGACAGTTCCAATATATAATACAAGGAGTCAGACAAGGCTGTGTTCTGTCGTCGGATTTGTTTTCACTTTATAGCGAATATATTATGAGATCAATAGTCGACAAAAATGGAATTGAAGTCAACGGTCACAACATTTACAAGAAATGATAGACATAATAGTAAAAGAAAGTATCCAGAAAGATCTCAATCTGAATAGTAAGATGAACAGAAATAATGGTCATATCGAAGAAATAATCATCACCAGCATGCAGCATAAAAATAAACAAGACAAATCTGAAGTAGGCGCAGCACGTCAAATACTTGGGTACCATAATGACATCAGATGGGAGATGCACCACAGATATAAAATGCAGAATAGCTCAGACCAAAATAGCATTTCAGAAAACGAAAAACATATTATAAAACAAATATACAACAATTCATCGGTATTATTTAGAGCCAATTCTGACCCATAGAAGCGAATCATGGACAGTAGACAAACAAATTGAAAGACGATTAGAGGCCACAGAGATGAGATTTCTCAGAACAATGTTGAAAGTTCCATGGGCAACTAAAAAGACCATCGAGGAAATTCTCAAAGAGGCCAACACAAACAGGGAGCACCTCGAAAACATCAGAAAGAAACAATCAACATTTTTCGGGCACATCATGAGAAGAGGAAATTTGGAATACTTGGTTACAACTAGCAAAATAAAAGGAAAGAGAGATCGCGGACGACAAAGAGAGAAGATACTAGATAGCTTGTTGCCATGCATGGAGAAGAGCCAACAACAGAATAGAGACGATGCACGGTGGAAAAAAAATTGTGGAAGAACTTGATCGCACTACATCAACCGGTATAGCACATGATGATGATGATTAAACTTAACACCGTGAAACAGCTCACTGTGTGTTTCATATTATTTCATAATAAAAATGAAAGCTGTGCTTGCTACGATCGGGACTGCAATTGCCTTTCTTTATTTGGATATTCGATGATATTAAAATTCGGATGATTCCACTGGCACGGACGGTTGAGCAATAATGGATTTCCATTCGTCCGCAGTGATACCGCGACCTTCAAATAACCATAAGCATAGCCATGAAATATTACTATAGATTTACTGAGCGATCATTTGATAGATGGTAGTAATTACATTATAATAATTAAAATCATGCTGAAATGATAGCATGATATAGCGTGATATTTCTATATTTCCCTAAGCAAGTCCATAAATATTATCAGATGTCCATTCAAAACAATGTAAAAAAGGTGGATCACAAAGTTTACTGCCTAGCAACTCGCTAAATAGACAACATTTTCAAATGTTATACTTTTTTGAACACCGGCCACAATGACAACTGTGCCTAATGTTATATTTGTAACACTCCCTCATCATCATCGAGTGCCATCTCCGCATTGAAAGGTTGGCTACCATGGAGCGCCATTCTGCTCTGTCTCTTGCTTTGATGGTGCAAGTTGTCATAGGCTGATTTGTCCATCTTCTGATGTTACTCGTCCATGTTAGCCGCGGTCTGTCTCTGACTCTTATACCCTGTATTTTCCCCTCCAAGATTACCTTAGTAGGCTGTTGTGTCTTTTAACATGACCCGAAAATCGCATTTGTCTCGTTTGAAATGTGCTTAGTAGTTCTCTTCTAATTTCTAGTTGTTTTAAGGCTTCACTGTTTTAATTTCTTTCCATCCAATTCTACATATTCTTATATATATATATATATATATATATATATATATATATATATATATTCACATTTCAAAGGCTTGAATTCCCTTATCTGTTTTCTTGTCTGATGTCCATGTTTCTGCACCATATAGGTGAAGAACACTAACTACAACCATAATTATGCTAAATGTTATATTTTCAACACTCACTACACATAAAATAGTGCGAAATGTTAAATTTTCAACACTCACAACACAGAAAATAGTGCCAAATGTTATATTTTCAACACTCACTACACAGATAATAGTGCCAAATGTTATATTTTCAACACTAACTACACATACAATAGTGCAAATGTTATATTTTCAACACTCACTACACAGATAATAGTGTCAAATGTTATATTTTCAAAATTAACTACACAGATAATAGTGCTAAATGTTATATTTTCAACACTAACTACACAGATACTAGGGCCAAATGTAATATTTTCAACACTAACTACACAGATAATAGTGCTAAATGTAATATTTTCAACACTAACTACACAGATAATAGTGCTAAATGTTATATTTTCAACACTAACTACACAGATAATAGGGCCAAATGTAATATTTTCAACACTCACTACAAAGATAATAGTGCCAAATGTTATATTTTCAACACTCACTACAAGATAATAGTGCCAAATTTTATACCAATTACAACAGTATTACAGTAATCTATCGTTTTACTAAAACATTAAGAGCATCTTGACCTGGTAGAAACATTTGTTAAGGGAGCACATCAATCCTTATCGCCTACCTAATACTTCACTGTGCTTGATTTCTGTAAAATGTAAATAACTACATTCATATTGCTTGCATAGCAAGTTTAGCTTGCAAAAAATCTTAATAAACAAGCGTATACATTTAAAAAATTTTACACGAATAAACACATTCTTGTTTTCAAACATGCCGATTCATGTCAAATTGAAAAAATGTGAAACGTGAATATTTCTAGGATAGGTAAGTTGATCATTATTTTATCGCGAAAGTGCATGTGTTTGCAGTGGTTCTGATCATCAAAAATCATCGCAAAGCGAACGTTCGTATTTTCAGGGATTACTTTGCTCTTAAAATAGGTCATATTTTAAAATAATCTAAGGTATGCCGATGATACAGTCTTAATCTCTAAAAGTGAAAATGCAAAACAGAATTGTTAGACATTATAGTGAGGGAAAGCAAAAAGACTCAGCCTTAATAGTAAAAAAAGACAGAAGTAATGGTAAAAAAAAAAAGTAAAGTACCCCCCGTCACGCCGAGTGGCGATAGGGAAATATGGTGTAGTGACCCTATATTTTACAGACCTTCAGCACATGATTTTTGGGGTAATGAGGTGTATTACGCCCGTGCTGCTTTTACTTCCCAGAAAAAATCCGGTACCCATTTAAGGCTGGGTGAACCCGGAGCCGTCGGTTGGGATCGAACCCTACCCCTTGTCCCTAGTAGTCCAGTTCACTAACCACTGAGCTATCGCGGCTCCTACTAATTTTTAGGGAATTAGTAAAACCCAGGTGTCCTCGCCTGGTAGTGGTAGCAACAAATAAAAAGACTTCACCGCAATGCAAATTAAAGACAAGTGGTACAGTATTAAAACAGGTAAGTGAATTTAAATATCAGGGAACATTGATAACCTCAGATGGTAGATGTACAACAGAGGTGAGATTGTAGAATAGCTCAGGCAAAAGCAGCCTTCCAAAAATGAGCAAGATACTGTGCAATCCATTTTTGACAATAGAAACAAGAAAAATAGTTCTTAAATGGTATGGAGAGCCAGTCTTAACATATGGATGTGAATCATGGACAATAGGACAACAGACAAGAAAATCACTGGAGGCTGTAGAAATGTGGTTTTACATAAGAATGTTGAGAATATCATGGGCAGGTAAGAAGAGTAATAAAGATGTTCTGAAAGGGGCTAAAATAAAAAAGTGAGCTAATATCACTGCTGGATAGATTCCAACTTGGGATTTTTATTTATGATTTCTCTCAGCGGTGACCACCCCTGGTCTCAGCAGCGAGGCCCGGCTTGAAACGTCAATTACTCATCGACGGAAAAAATATGAATACCTCTGAAGTCGAAGTTATCTGCCTGTGCGGCGAGGGACCCATGTGCAACGGCTGCCAGGGAAAAATGGATTAACACACAACATTCAGCTCCTAGTCTCTAGGGCCACAGAGATGGGGTTTCTCAGAAGAATGTTGAAAGTTCCCTGGACAGCTAAAAAGACCAATGAGGAAGTTCTCAAAGAGGCCAATACAAAAAGGGAGCTCTTAAAAAACATCAGAAAGAAGCAATCAACATTTTTCGGGCACCTCATGAGAAGAGGACAGTGGAATACTTGGTTACAACTGGCAAAATAAAAGGAAAGAGAGATCGCGGGTGACAAAGAGAGAAAATACTGGATAGCTTGGTGTCATGGCATGGAAAAACAGTCAACAACAGAACTGATACGATGCACTGTAGATAGAAGATTGTGGAGGGACATGATCGCCTACACCAACCGGTATGGCACATGATGATGATTGGTTCATTTGCTGCACATTTTCAACACTCCATCTGTTAAACAGTAATAAGGCTACTAACAATCTGACAGAAAAAAATAAATCTTTAAATAAACAAAATGCGCACAGAGTGAACGAATAAGATAAGCTCCTTAAAACGAACATATACACTACAAGAGTGAAAACCGTCTGTCTGTATTTACCAATTTTAGATCAACAAATTGGGCTGACATCTCAGGAGCCGCTAATGTAACAGCATTCAATATCAAATAACGCACAACTACACTACATGTTATCTCTTGCATCTCAACTGTCAGTCCGATTTGATCTCAGAATATACAGAGATAAGCTGAAAGGAAATGTCTATAATATTCTACAATTATGTCTCTGTTATTTCTCTTGACGTGTAACTTCTTCCGGTGATATATAAATATTTGTTTTTATGTCTCAACTCGATTACTTCAATTTCGCTAAGCGAGCGATTTCATGAAATGTTTTTTTTTTAAATTAGTACAACACACTCACATTCATACACTTGCTCATGCTTGGAAAAACGTATGCATATTTACACACCCACACAACGACACAAATACATACATGTAATGTTATACTACTCTCGAATATGTCTCAGAAGTGGCAGACACTTCTCAATTGCATTTAATTAACCAATGAAAGTGGTGTACGTCATTCAGCTCAATCTCTGATTTGTTTATTTTGTGGCGCACTGGTTAAAATCTGCTTTTTCTTCTTCTATTTTGCCCCTAGGCATAGTCTACTATGTCGTCCTCACAGGAAAGATGTAAAATTTGGCTCATATTCGGCTGTCTGGTGGTTTAAAATAAAATTGTGCTCATATTGGGCTGTGTGGTGGTTTAAAGTAAAATTGTGCTCATATTGGGCTGTGTGGTGGTTTAAAGTAAAATTGTGCTCATATTGGGCTGTGTGGTGGTTTAAAGTAAAATTGTGCTCATATTGGGCTGTGTGATGTTTAAAAGTAAAATTGTGCTCATTTTGGGCTGTGTGATGTTTAAAGTAAAATTGTGCTCATATTAGGATGTGTGATGGTTTAAAATAAAATGGTGCTCATATTAGGCTGTGTGATGGTTTAAAGTAAAATTGTGCTCATATTGGGCTGTGTGATGTTTAAAAGTAAAATTGTGCTCATTTTGGGCTGTGTGATGGTTTAAGTAAAATTGTGCTCATTTGGGCTGTGTGATGGTTTAAAGTAAAATTGTGCTCATATTGAACTGTATGATGGTTTAAAGTAACATTGTGTTCATATTGGGCTGTAGCCCTGGTTTAAAGTAAAATTGTGCTCATATGGGCTGTGTGATGGTTAAAAGAAAGTGTGCTCATTTTTATCTGTGAAGTGGTTTAAAATGAAGATATACAAAATTCGACCCAAAGCATTGGACTCTACAGAGTATCTTTTCGAATTTTAGGTATCCTTTCACAATTTGAAAAATGGAATCCCACTTGTTCCAGCCAGATCACAATTAGAAAGGTGAGATCATCGTTGTTCCAGCCAAATGTCCTTTCAAGCAGAAATACGAGATCCTCTTTGTTCCAGCTATATCAGAATTAGAAAGATGAAATCCTCCTTGTTCCAGCCAGATGTCCATTCAAGTAGAAATACGAGATCCTCCTAGTTTCAGCTTTATCACAATTAGAAAGATGAGACCCTCCTTTCTCCATCCAGACGTGCTTTCACACAGAATGATGGGATCCTCTTAGTTCCAGTCAGATAACAATTATAAAAATGGGATCCGTCTTTTTAAACCAGATGTCCTTTCACTTAGAAAGTTGGGATCCTCCTTGTTCCAGCCCCCACCCCCACTACCCCTACCCCCCTACCCTCTACCCCCTACCCCCTACCCCCTACCCCTACCTCCCTACCCCCTCCTGAACTTGTAGGTGGAGTAGTGCAGCTCTAGTTCGCTAATCTGACGTTATCACTTATTAGTGAACCAATGGCGCTCTCAGCTCATCTACTGACGCTCTAAGCTCATCAACTGACGCTCTCAGTCATCTACTGACGCTCTCAGTCATCTACTGACGCTCTCAGCTCATCCACTGAGGCTCTCAGCTCATCCACTGAGGCTCTCAGCTCATCTACTGACGCTCTCAGCTCATTTACTGACGCTCTCAGCTCATCCACTGAGGCTCTCAGCTCATCTACTGAGGCTCTCAGCTCATCCACTGAGGCTCTCAGCTCACCTACTGACGCTCTCAGCTCATCCACTGAGGCTCTCAGCTCATCTACTGACGCTCTCAGCTCATCCATCGACGCTCTCAGCTCATCTACTGACGCTCTCAGCTCATCCACTGAGGCTCTCAGCTCATCCACTGTTGACGCTTCTAAAATTCTTGGTTTTGTTAGCAAGAACGAATTTTATACCTCAGTTGATCCTAAATTTAAAAAAAAATTCAGATAAGAAATGAATTGAAACATAATGAAAATAGAACATTTCGTAAATATTTTACTTTCTTAATTCAAAGAGGTTTATTGGTTAATTAGTGCACCATCAAAGCAAGAGAGGGCGGAATGGCGCTCCATGCTAGCCAACCTTCGATGTGGAGACGGCACTTAATGATGATGATGAAGAGAATGACAAATGTAACGCAAACCAGAATGAAGATAATGGCAAATATAACGCAAATCAGAGTATGAACGATTCGTTAATCTAGAATGTTACTATCCTAGCAGATGCCACTCTCGGTACAAACAGCGCTGTCTTGAGGGAAATTCAATACAACAATCCAGTACTTGATGATGGTAATGATGATCTCCCCTCAATCCGGCACCTTTGCCGTGTCCAATCAAATTAGAAATTGCAACCTTGACCTAGAACCACCTTTTTTTTAAAAATCTGGTAATCCTCGAAGAATGTTTGTATTCTCATTAAGAAATGGAAAGATAGACAGAATATATCAGTCAACTCTAGGATGATGAAAGTCCAGAATTAAACAATTCAAATGAAGACACAGGACCACCAATAACGCAGTGTGAAGTGGGGGACGAAATGCAACACATGAAAAGAGGTAAAGCTCCAGGTCCCGACAATATAACAATCGAAGAGATAAATGCATTAGGAGAGCTGGGAGTACAAGTCATAACAAAACTACTCATTGACATATATAACACTGGACACATACCTGAAGATCTACTAAAATCTATCTTTGTAGCCATACCGAAGAAGTCAGGCGCCACTGATTGTGAAGACCATCGTACTATTAGTCTCATGAGCCATATGACTAAAATATTACTAAGAGTAATCATGAGACGTGTAAGGAACAAAATAAAACCAGAAATAAGTGAGAAACAATGTGGATTTGTGGAAGGAAAGGGCACCAATAATGCACTTAACATCTTATGAACATTGATAGAAAGATTTACAGAGTTAAAGAAAGATATATATATATATATATATATATATATATATATATATATATATATATGTGTGTGTGTGTGTGTGTGTGTGTGCTTTTTATAGACTACAAGAAAGCATTTGACAAAGTAAAGCACATGAAAAAAATAAATATGCTCCAGAAATTAAACATTCATGGCAAGGATCTGCGAATCATAAAAAAAAACATGTACTGGCAACAAACAGCAGCTATACGAATTAACAACCAAACAGGACAATTCCAATTTATGAAACAAGGAGTCAGACAAGGCTGTGTTCTGTCGCCGGATTTGTTTTCAATTGAAACAGCGAACATATTACGGGATCAATAATAGACAAAAAAGGAATTGAAGTCAACGGTCACAACATAAATAATTTACGATATGCGGATGACACAGTCTTAATAGCAGAGACAGAGAACGAGCTACAAGAAATGATAGATATAATAGTGAAAGAAAGTAACAAGAAAGGTCTCAGTCTGAATAGGAAGAAAACAGAAGTAATGGTTATATCGAAGAAACAATCATCACCAGCATGCAGCATACAAATAAACAAGACAAATCTGAAACAAGTGCAACGTTTCAAATACTTGGGTACAGTGATACCATCAGATGGGAGATGCACCACAGAAATAAAAAGCAGAATACCTCAGGCCAAAATATCATTTTATAGAAAGAAAAATATCTTATGCAACAAAACTATGTCAATAGAAATGAGAAAGAGAGTTCATCGATGCTATATGGAACCAATTCAGACCTATGGAAGCGAATCATGGACAATAGACAAACAAATGAAAAGACGATTAGAGGCCACAGAGATGGGATTTCTCAGAAGAATTTTGAAAGTTCCTGGACAGCTAAATAGACCAATGAGAAAGTTTTCAAAGAGACCAACATAAAAAGGGAGCTCTTAAAAACATCAGAAAAAAGCAATCAACATTTTGGGGCACATCAAGAGGAAAATTTGAGATACTTGGTTACAAATGGCAAAATAAAAGGAAAGAGAGATCGCGGACGACAAAGAGAGAAAATACTGGATAGCTTGGTGTCATGGAATGGAAAACAGTCAACAACAGAACTGATACGATGCACTGTAGATAGAAGATTGTGGAGGACATGATCACCTACGCCAACCGGTATGGCACATGATGATGATGATAATCATCATCAAATATTTAGATAGTCGTAAAAACAAAATAAATAATATATTAGATATCAACCCGGGCCGCGATAAGAATTCAGAGTAAAATGTTCATCATCATTGAGTGGCGTCTTCCCATCGAAATTTGGCTACCATGGATCGCCATTCCACTCTGTCTCTTGCTTTGATGGTGCAGGTTGTCATAAGCTGACTTATCCATCTTTTGATGTTACTCGTCCATGTTGTCTTGGTCTGCCTCTCGCTCATTTACCTTGTATTTTCTTTTCCAAGATTACCTTTAGTAGGCTGTTATATATTTTAACATGGCCCAAATATCGCATTTGTCTTGTTTGAATTGTATTTTTTAGTTCTCTTTGCATTTTAAATTGTTTTAAGATTTAATTGTTTGTTTTCTTTTCTTTCCATCTAATTCCTTCTATTCTTCTATGAATCCACATTTCAAATGCTTCAATTTTATTTTTTCTTGTCTAATGTCCTTGTTTCTGTACCACACAGGAATATTGAGAAGCGATAACATTTTGCTATTCTTAGTTTTAGCCCTGGTGTTATTTGTTTTGATGTTAATATATTTTTCATGGCATTAAAATTAGTTTTAGCCACTCCCATTCTTTTGCTTAATTCAGTTGTACATTTTCCATCACTAAAATGTTGGCTGTTGCTAAAGGCAGCGACCTGGAATTGGCGCTTGCCAGACAACTAAGAGAGCAGTAGCACTCTTAGCATTAGAGTCTTTCAGAAGAATATAATTATGACCAATATTACCTAGATGACATGGACATACGACTAATATGTAATCTATACTGGGAGCAAACAGCAATAATAAAAAAACAAAGAGAACTCTACACCCATTGATATCAAAAGAGGAGTAAGGCAGGGATGCATCTTATCACCAAGCTTGTTCAATCTATACACTAAGCAAATCTTTAGAAACATCATAGAGATGCCAGGCCTACAAATTAATGGAAAGATAATCAATAACCTAAGCTATGCTGACAATACTGTACTACTAGCAGAAAATCATAAAGATCTACAACAATTGCTTAACGAAATAAACATGACAAGCAAAAAATATGGACTAGATATGAATATCAAAAAGACTAAAACTATGATCATAAACAAAGGAGATACTCAAAACCCACAAGTGGATATCAAAATAGAAGGAATAGACCTGGAGACAGTTCAGAACTACAACTACCTTGGACATACTATAACCAGTGATGGAAAATGTACAACTGAAATAAACCAAAGAATAGGAACGACAAAAAGTAATTTTAATGTCATGAAGAACATACTAACATCAAAACAAATAACACCAGGGCTAAAACTAAGAATCTCTTCTCAATATACATATATGGTGCAGAAACATGGACATTAGACAAGAAAACAGAACAGAGAATTGAAGCCTTTGAAATGTGAATATATAGAAGAATAGGTAGAATTGGATGGAAGGAAAAGAAAACAAATGATGAAGTCTTAAAACAACTAAAAAGAGAACTACTAAGCACAATTCAAACAAGACAAATGCGATTTTTGGGCCATGTTAAAAGACACAACCGCCTACTAAAAGTAATCCTGGAGGGAGAAAAAAGGTAAAAGAAGCAGAGGTAGACCAAGACTAACATGGACGAGTAACATCAAAAGATGGACAAATCAGCCTATGACAACCTGCACCATCAAAGCAAGAGACAGAGCAGAATGGCGCTCCATGGTAGCCAACCTTCGTTGCGGAGACGGCACTCGATGATGATGATGATAATTATGACCAAATGCGCCGACCGACAGTTTCTTATTTAAAACCTCTTCTGCATGCTGCAGGTTCCTCCAGTAGACGTTGCAAGGATAAATCTATCGTTCAGCATTACCATCTTTATGAGCTCGAGTATAACTATCATCTTCCGTAGCACTGTTTTTCTCATGCAGACATTTTTGGACCATATTCATGGTGTCTTTACCGTCCTAACCAAAGTACAAGTACTCATTTTTAGCTGAAGCCTGGTCAACTGGGTGAGACATTTTCTGATTATAACATCTTCATTAGAAACATGGCATGGTAAATATTATTTTGAAGTGATAGGTTTCTCAGGAGCTGTTTATTGTTCGCGTCTCGATAATTATCTGACTGACAATTTCTTCACGTCTCGATCAATTATCTGACTGACAATTTCTTCACGCCTGTTGGTTTTTTTTCTAATTGGCTGTTATTTTTTCACGTTTCGATCAATTATCTGATGGACCTCTTGATCATTTTTTATCTGATTGACTGTTATTTCTTCACGCCTTGATCAATTTTTACCTAACGGGCTCTTACATTTAAATCTCTTGATCACTTGTCTCACATTTAATAAAAGACGATGTCCAAGATAAGTGATGATGGCCATAAGTCATTGACAAAATAATTCATAAAAGGAGAAACAAATGTAGAAAGACATCATTAAAAAACTGGATGGGAAAAAAATATACTCAAAAGAGGAATATTGAGGAAGAAGGAGTTGACTGACAACCTGACCTCTGCCCTATTGACCCTAAAGGTTAAATAAAAGAAAAAAAAAACATTCTGGGCAGCCAGTTAAACAAAAGTGTAAGTTTCATTTCTCATTATTAAAAAATGATATTAAAAAAAGGCATGGATATATATTATGTCTTTGAATGCTGAGCAATGCCAGCTCGTCTAAATTAATATCAAACAGGGTTGCAATTTTAAAACGATATTTCTGTCTCACAGATATTACTTTCAATTTATTTCGTTTCCTTTCTTTGTGGTTCTGTTTGGTTCGTTGCTTGCTGCATTGTTGCTTTTCAATTTGTCTAGTTTCAGATGGTGCAGTTTTTGTATTTTTCTAACTCTGCCAAGAAACAGAGAAGATGACTTGCTGTAATTTAGCCAGAAGATGATATTTTGTGGTAATTCTATCAGGGCAGGAGGCGGTTCACCATAAGGGAGGATGTTTATTTAGAAGACGAAGAGAGAGAGAGGGAAATAAGCTAAGAGACAGTGATAGACGGAGTCAAAATATGGTGTCATACAGGAAAACTACGTAATGAAATACGAGTTGTGAAGATAATTTCCCCAGGTTTTAGGCATCTCTTATGTGGGCAGTATCACGAATTTAAAAAATGCAGCAAAAGGATACAACAAACAAAAAAGTTATATATCATCATCATCATCATGTGCCTTACCGGTTATATATAAGGAAGAGAAATACAAATATATCTGGACAAAAATGGTATCGTTAAATCTTCACGTAACAAGTGGGCACCACAAATGAGAACGACGTTTCGTTAAATCTTCACGTAACAAGTGGGCACCACAAATGAGAACGACGTTTCGTTAAATCTTCACGTAACAAGTGGGCACCACAAATGAGAACGACGTTTCGTTAAATCTTCACGTAACAAGTGGACACCACAAATGAGATCGACGTTTCGTTAAATCTTCACGTAACAAGTGGGCACCACAAATGAGAACGACGTTTCGTTAAATCTTCACGTAACAAGTGGGCACACACAAATGAGAACGACGTTTCGTTAAATCTTCACGTAACAAGTGGCACCACAAATGAGAACGACGTTTCGTTAAATCTTCACGTAACAAGTGGACACCACAAATGAGAACGACGTTTCGGCGCAAAGGGCTTCAACAAGAACAAACATACAACAAGCGTACAAATATGTATTTAAAATTTTAAAAAAAATAATTACAAGGAGAAATTTATCGTTATATATAAATGTATCATTCAGCATTACTCTCTTTATGAGCTCGAGTATAACTATTATTCTTCGTAGTAATGTTTTTTTCATGCAGAAATGTTTGGCCCACATTCATGGGTGTCTTTATATTCCTAACCAAAGTACAGGTACTCATTTTTAACTGCAGTCATGTCGACCAGGTGAGAAAGGTATATATAAACTTGTGATTATCGTGAAGAAACGAAAAATGAAATGGTTTGGTCACGTATCTCGATCGTCTGCCTTGGCAAAGTTATATATGGGAAGATAACCTCAAAAGTAAACAGGCATCGCTTTCGACGAGACCCAAAAAGTAAATTTAAATATATGTCAAATGATAAGGTTGATGAAATATTTCAGTAGTTCTCAAACAACACCCAGGTTAATTGGATCTTTCAGTAGTGCCAAAACAACACCCAGGTTGGTGAAATCTTTCAACTGTGCTCAAACAACACACAGGTTTATGAAATCTTTCAGTAGTACACAAACAACACCCAGGTTGATGAAATCTTTTTCAGTAGTGCCCATACACACCCAGGTTGATTAAATCTTTCAGTAGTGCCCAAACAACACCCAGGCTGATGAAATCATTCAGTAGTACACAAACAACACCCAGGTTGATGAAATATTTCAGTAGTGCCGAAACAACACTCAAGGTTGATGAAATCTTTCAGTAGTGCCCACGCAACACCCAAGGTTGATGAAATCTTTCAGTAGTGCCCAAAAACACCCACGGTTTGATAAAATCTTTGAGCAGTGCCCAAACAACACTAAACGTTGATGAAATCTTTCAGTAGTGCTCAAACAACACCCAAGGTTGATGAAATCTTTCAGTAGTCTACAAACAACACCTAAGGTTGATGAAATCTTTCAGTAGTCCACAAACAACACCCAAGGTTGATGAAATCGTTCAGTTGTCCACAAACAACACCCAAAGGTGATGAAATCTTTCAGTAGTCCACAAACAACACCAAGGTTGATGAAATCTTTCAGTAGTGCCCAAAAACACCCACGGTTTGATAAAGTCTTTGAGCAGTGCCCAAACAACACTAAACGTTGATGAAATCTTTCAGTAGTGCTCAAACAACACCCAAGGTTGATGAAATCTTTCAGTAGTCTACAAAAAAACACCTAAGGTTGATGAAATCTTTCAGTAGTCCACAAACAACACCCAGGGTTGATGAAATCGTTCAGTTGTCCACAAACAACACCCAAAGGTGGTGAAATCGTTCAGTAGTCCACAAACAACACCCAAGGTTGGTGAAATGTGAAAGAAAGGAAGGAAGTCCTGCTACCACTACTACATATGTAGATTTATTCTGTTATATTAATATTCCAATTATACATGACATTTTCTGAGAGCAGAGAATCGTTGCCTAAATGAGTTATGTAGTCGAAAGTAGACAGGAGCGATTTTGTTGGTACATAAGTGAAATGTTTCATGGGAAAATAAGGAGATGGAATTGGGGAAATAAAATGAATAAATCAATTGTTTAGATTTCAGAGTTTGTAGGTTAGAAGTATGCAAAGTGACTGGGTTGGTTGGTAAATAGTATGTGAATTGTTTACATTAATGGATAGGTGGGTATGAGTATCTGAATTGTTTACTTGTATAGGTAAGTGGGTTGTGAATATATGAATAAGTGAACTGTGCATGTTTATGGATAGGTGGGTTGTGAGTATGTGAACTGTTTACGTGTATAGGCTGTTGTTTTGTTGTTGACGGATTACCACGAGTTGATACGAGCATGTTTGCCCTTTGACTCATAAGATGTGGCGGGTCGTAATGGCTTTCTTGACATTCCCGGCTCTTACTGGAGGTTAGAGGTCGTCTGTCCCAGGCTACGCAGGGAAACTACTAGTCCAGCCCAGAGGTACTGCAATACTGGGTCCTCAATCAGTAACAGCCACCACTACAGGGAACACGTTGATCCTAGCTTATGTTAGCCAGTCTGTTTTGAGGCAGACTGTTACCAGGGGAGACCACGAGGAGGTAGAACTGCTAGGTCTTGGCCAGCTGATGGTGCGCCGGCCTGCTATTGCGACCGCAGGTTGCAGGCGCTTCTGCTCCCCCTACGTGTATAGGTATGTGGGTTGTGAGTATATGAGCTGTTTAGGTATGTGGGTGTGAGTATATGAGCTGTTTAGGTATG